>JAPXFQ010000338.1:3000000-3248523 GCA_028564705.1 Apricaphanius iberus
GTACCAGAGAAGATTCTCATACTCTTGCCTGGTTGTTGTATTTAAGATGCCTGCTGCAAAAGATATGATGCAACATGGTGAGAGTTTAATGAATAACAGGAAGTCCTTTTGAGGAACCTAAAACACTTGTATTAAGACAAAGCAATGAAGAAGATTATGAGACACTGTTACCAGAGCACAAAGAAAGGTTTTAATTTAATTCTAAATGTATAGAGTTTTAATGTATCTATTAAAAGTAGAATAAGAAAGAAAATTAACAGAATCAAAACTGATTGTTATATTTTCCATTTTTGAAGATTCATGGGTGAGCTTCATAGTTTGGATTCTTGGGTTCTGCAAATGTCTTAACTGTAAAGGAAAATCAAATACGGTACGGTCAATGGCTCATTGTATAAAAGCATGGATTATAGGAACTGCTTTCCTTCTGTGAAAGCAGAAAATCATTTGAAGGCTGTAATTATGCCATAAATTTATATTTTGCTGAGTTCAGAAGACCAGTTGGTCAGAACCATTTACTAAAAATACTTGAGTGAAGAGACAGGTACATACTGTATTTTGTGCCTCCAAAAAGGCACAAAGAACTTTTACAGACTTATTAAACTAGTAACTTGATAAAGGGGGGTTGACAGTTACTATGACCCTATTTGACAATCAGTAAAACTCTGCAGTTTTGGTCCCGAAACTGTACCCGTAAATAACTTCTCAGCTTATTTCCTCTGACAACCTAAATAACCAGGAGCAGGGACAGATGAACAGACATTCGACAACCTCTATTTATAATTCAGAAACTCAGAGTATCTACATGATCTTATCCCTAGCATGCCTAGTGTGGTCCCTCACTTAAAATGACTATTATATTTGCAGACAGTTGCTTCTCTTTCTTTAAATGAAAGTGGCCATGTAAGATTCAGCTAGTGTGTAAAGAATGAGAACAATCCAAAACTCTGTGATTTTTATGTTTTGCTGTTACCTGTAGACCAAGGTCTGTAAATGATAAAATTTTTTGTTCAAAATGGCATTGGTCATATATTTCCCTAGCCTCAATTTAATTTTATTTCTACTTAATGGATGTCACTTTGTAAACTTTTTCTTGTTGCTTCTTTAAAGACAATAAAATAAATAATGCATCAAACTTCATTCTATCTTAGGAAATTTCAAAAGTACAATCTAGAGAAGATTGTCTATCGTCAAGTATTCTGAGGACAAATATTTAAACTGTGCAGAACAAGCTGGTAGTAATTGTTACTTGTTTTTGTCTTTCACTTACTGTCTAAAAATTGAGTCAGACGTTTCGACATAGTGGTTTTGACACTAATATTTTCTAAGAGTGGAACATCCCTTTTCCCATTCAGCTCTATCTGCTGAAATGGATTCTCCAACCTAAAATATGTTTATTTTTCATTGGTGCCTGTGGACAGAAAAAAAATATTTTAGCATTTTAGCAGGGACACTGTGAATAAACATTACTTAAAAAAAAAACTTGAAAAAAATGTACTTACTCATTAAATACTTGAAACATTAGTTCACCCTGTCTAGATTACAGCAGTTATTTCCATTCTTTCTTAAAGGCAAAGTTTTTTTTCAACCTGGATCTTTTTGTTTTCATTAATTACTTTAATTAACTCACGGAGAGACGTTTGGGGCCACTTGGAGTCCTTCAGAAGAAGTTTATATCCAGTAGCGATCAGCGTATGATGGGACCCAATCAGGGCAGGAGATTTGCCACCTGTAATCAGGCATTATCTGCCCAAAAACTCCTTCATTTAACCATGTTTTGTTATTAATCGTTAACATTAGGGATGTCACAATCAGGTTTTTTAGCCCTCATGTCTGACTCAGAGTAATTTTATTTTGGGTATCTTCTGATAAAGTCCCAATCCGATACTTCTATAATTAATGCATCAAAAAGAATAAAGAAGAGAAAAGAGGGGCGTTGTGTGGCATAGTGGTTAGAGTGGGCTCTCCATGTGCAGAGGCTTCAGTCCTCAACGTGGCTGTTCCTGGTTTGAGTCCTGTCCCAGCCAACCTTTGTCGCATGTCTTCCCCCACCTCTCTCTCCCCTCAAAAAACTCTGTCCACTGTCAAAAAAGGCCACCCTGGCCCAAAACCCCTTTGAAAGAAGAAGAGAGACAAAACAGATCAAGGATTTTAATTTTTTATTCACCTTATTTAAACACTGACAATTCTGTTAATAAACAGATTTAACTGAATATTTTCTCCTCGTAGAGGCCGTCCTCCCTCCACGGCGTGACAGACTGCTTTCCTCCTTCCAGAGACTCTCATCAGCCGTCAGAGCCCAAATCCTCCTCAGCCTATGTAGGGGGTAAAGATATAGGTTGAGTAAGAGCCAGTATGCGGGAGAAGCTCTACAAGCTCTTGGTGAATGTTTTTTGTGCTGTAGCTAGTGTTAGCTCGCATTAGCTGCGTGACGTCATATATGTGACTTCTGATTTGTAGGTATTTTAATTGTAAATTTTTAGGATAAAATAAATCACTTGACAAACAGTCAAAATGCACATCATTAGTTAGCATTTAAACTGAGGTAACATATGTGTGATTCAGGACATAACAACAGTCAAAGCTTTCAAAAAGTTGTATGAATCTACTGTCATTCAAAAATATATAACGATATTACGATGAATAAAGTTAGAAATTAGTGAAAAGACTTCAATAGATCCAAATAGATTATTTTAAATGATGACATGATTTAGTTTTACATAAATATCATACAACAAATGTATATGTACACATATGTTGGAATATTTGAAATTTATCTTTGAAATCAATTATAAATACATGCTTATTTCTCTGCTGTTAGACACTTGATATTGTTTTCTATAAATGTTTGTGTTTTGTTTTCTCGTGGAAGTATGTAAACTGGGTTAGGCATAATAAGTTTTTACTTCAGCCTAAACCCTTTCGGTCGTGTTGTACACATCCATCCATCCATTTTCTTAACTGCTTAATCCTTTTTGGACTGTGGGAGGAAGCTGGAGTACACAAATAAGGGAAATGTTTGTTTATTGTTTGAAGGAATGAAATGACCGAATAAACTACTACTATTCTATAAGACAAAGCAGACCAGAAAATAACTATTATCGCTCCATTGACTTCCATTCATTATTTTTTCAGTCAGAGTTTTGGGTTAGGGTTTTGAGACAGATCAGAGCCAGATAATGCTTTATTACAGGTAGCAAATCTCCCGCCCCCATTATATGGATGTATGCTTATCGCAACTTGATATAATCTTCAAACTTGTTTGGGTGAGTAAATTATTGTAATACATGTTAAAAATAAGCTCTAAGTTGAAAAACAAACAAACTTTCCATTTAAGCAACAAGTCAGCTTCCCTGTTCACCTCAAAACGCAGCTGCTGCAACTCAAGAAATCCATTGCATACTCACATATCCTCATTTCTTACAGCCTATATCACTTCCAGTCAAATTTCTAAATTAGCCTACCTCAACATTTTTCTCTTACTCTATAATGCAGTGGTTGCCAAACAGTTTCTGCTGGCTACCCCTTTGCTTTATAGGAACATTTTCATTTACTCCTGCATAGTTAGTAGTTTTTTTATTGTTTATTTATTATTTTCTATGTGTAGCAATATCAAATGTTGCTTTTAACAAATTTTTATGCCTTTGTGCACACACTAAAAAAAGTACTCTGAGAAGGAAAAAAACTACAATAGAGGTAATAATAAATAATTACAATAATAAAGTTGATTTACAAAACTGTGGTCCTCAATCATTATAACTTTTCAATAATTGGTGTCATACTGCTATGATGTCACTTTATCTGCAGGATGAGCTGTGCGTTTGTGCTTTGAAACACTAACATTGGTTAATTGGAAACTGCTTTCAGAAATGTGCATTGTATGCATGTTTCATTATCACCCCATGTGATTTTAATTTTTTTTTACTGTGTAGCTATATATAACATGGATTTCAATTCATTTTTAAAGTCACTCAGTCCACGATTGATTTAAAACATAAAAAACTCTTAGAGGAAAAAACAAAACAAATGAAATATAACATTTACAGACAATTTAGCCTAACATTAATAAAAAATCTACTGGTCAAGAACTTGACATTTATTTTCCTTTATTTGCGAAACATGCTTCATATGTCCACTGCATCTCTGTCAGTCTGTCTTTCTGGGTGCTGGGCACTGCATGGGGCAGGCTGGCTGGTCACACAACAGAGCATGCAAAGTCCTCATTTAAATACTACTCTTAGCACTTGTGATGAATTGCACCGGCAATCTTGGTAAATTTTTTGCAACACCAGCAATTTTGCACTTTTTATTTGGAATATTGATAAATCAGGCCCATGGATTGCTGTGCTCTGTTATGAATCATAGATAAAAACACCAAAGGCAAGATATGCTTCATAACAATTTTCTACACTTTGGCTTGGAAGGATTTTAGTAGAAGCTTATTTTGTGATGTTTTATCTTCTGCTTTGTGTTTATGAGGTAGCTGCATCAGAAAAATGTCCTTTATATTAGGATTTAATTTTTATCCATTCATACCCCACCCCTGCAATCTGGGCTGTTATCGCATTCCACACGCAGGTCATAGCAGAATCCGGTCGGGGAGTGACAGAGCATGCAAAGTTGGTGTGTGTCAGCAGGGAGAAGCCACAGCGAGCCAAAAGTGACGCCGTGGAGGCCGGTAGCCGATAGCAGCAGAGAAACGGAAGATTTCAGCGTTGATCAGATAGCAGGAGCTCAACAGATTGAATGCTTGTTGGTTAGGTCGGTACTGATTTAAAGAACACCAATCAGGAGCTTGTGGCATGAATTGATTGATGACTGAGCAATGTGGGGTGGGTGAAGGAGTCTTTCAACTTGTGTGGGGTCTTCATACAAAGACTCTTGAGCTCTGTTGTAGTAGGCAAGGCAATTTAATTTGTATAGCACACTTTCAACACAGAGCAATTCAAGGTGCTTTACATGATTAAAACTGGTACACAGCATAAATTAGTTTAATGATTAGAATACTACTGAGCCCCGTAGGGGACATGGTGGAGAAAATCTTTTAAGCTGAGAAAAAAATAAAAATAAATGGATTTTGCGAGAACTTGAGATTCTTTTGCGTTATCTTTAGAAAGTTTTGTGTTATCTTGAGAAATGTTTGCGTTATTTTGAGAAACTTTTGCGATATCTGGATAACATTTCGAAAAGCCATTCCTGCATTTACAGTGTTACCGACTCAGTTTGCTGCAGCCTTGTGCACTGCTATGATGGAAGACATGGTTTTCATATAAGTGAAAGACATTGCCCACAGGATTTTGCGCACAAAAGGACTGTCGCGTCGTAAACAACTTCTGAACTAGTGGATCTGATTCAGTTCATTAGCCACCAGTTGCAATACTCTGTACAATTACATGGCTATCGTTGGATGTGTGCAAAATGCAGAGAAAATGGACAATGTGTGAGAAAAGAGGACCTGAAGGAGTCGGATTTTCTCAAGACAACGCAAAACTTTCTCGAGATAACCCAAAACTTTCTCGAGATAACGCAAAAGTTTCTCAAGATCTCGCAAAATCCATTTTTTTTTTTCTCACCTTAAAATATTTTCTCCACCATGTCCCCTACGGGACTCAGTAGAATACAAATGAGCAGTTACAATAAGAAAATAATCAAGAAAATACAACAATGTAGGGACAAGTGTGTAAAAACACAGAGAAAGCATTTACAGTAATTAAGACAATAATTCGTGTGACAATTAAAATCAAGCAAGTTAAAACAGTTACTCATAAACGAGTCTAAATAGGTAAGTTTTAATTTTAGATTTAAAAGAGTTCAGTGTCACTGCAGCTTTGCATTCTCCCGATAGTTTGTTCCAGATATGAGGAGCATAGAAACTGAAAGCTGCTTCCCCATGTTTGGTTCTGGTTCTAGGGACGATCAGTAAACTAGAGCTGGAGGACCTGAGTGATCTGGATGGTTTGTACCATGATAGAAGATCTCTAATGTACTCTGGTGCTAACCCATTCAATGATTAATAAACTAATAAAAGCACTTTGAAGTCTATTCTCTGAGCTACAGGGAGCCAGTGTAAGGACTTTAGAACTGGGGTGATGTGTTCTACTTTCTTGGTTCTAGTGAAAACATGATCAGCAACGTTCTGGATCAGCTGCAGCTGTCTGATTGATTTTTTAGGCAGACCTGTGAAGATACTGTTACAGTAATCAAGGCGGCTAGAAATAAACGCATGGATGAGTTTTTTTAGGTTTCCTAGTGTCATCATTCCTTTAATCCTAGAAATGTTCCTCAGGTGATAGAAAGCTGACCTTGTTATTGCCTCTACACCTAGATTTCTGGCCTGGTATGTAGTTTCTAGTTGGACCAACTGAAGCTGTGTAATGACATTTAATCAATGTTTTTTGGGTCCGAAGAGAAGCACCTCAGTTTGTTTTTGTTCAGTATGAGGAAATTATGGGACATCCAGCTGTTAATTTGCTAAATGCATTTATTGATGATTTGGATGGGTGCAACATCACTTGGTGACGTTGAGATATAAAGCTGAGTGTCGTCAGCATAGTTGTGGTAGTTAACATTGTTGGTGGTTATAATCTGGCTTAGTGGGAGCACGTAGATGCTAAATAGGAGGGGCCCTAGTATAGAGCCCTGGGGGACTAAAAATTTGATTTCTGTGTTTTGTGATGAGAACTGGCTAATCGACAAAAAGAAGTTCCTGTTCTTAAGGTAGGATTTGAACCAGTCAAGTACTGTACCAGAGAGTCCGACCCAGCTCTCTAGACGTTCTAGTATCATGGTCAACGGTCAATGGTCAACGCCGCACTAAAGTCTAACAGTACAAGTACTGTGGTTTTACCACGGTCAGTATTTGTATGGATATCATTGAAAACTTTGACGAGGGCTGTTTCTGTTCTGTGGCACCTACGAAAACTAGACTGATAAATATCAAAGCGGTTGTTCATTGCTAGGAAGCTAGGTTTTAAGCCTAGTTTTAAAAACAGACAAGTTGTCTGCTTCAACAACCAATGCTGGGAGCCGGTTCCGTAGGAGGGGAGCCTGGTAACTGAAAGATCTGCCACCCATTCTACTTTTAGAAATCCTAGGAACTACCAGTAAACCTGCAGTCTGAGAGCAAAGGGCTCTGCTAGGAACATGTGGAACAATCAGGTCTCTTATGTATGATGGAGCTTGATTATTAAGAGCTTTATATGTCTGAGGGAGGATCTTGAATTCTGTTCTAGATTTTACTGGGAGCCAGTGAAGAGAAGCTAAAACAGGGGAAATTTGATTTCTTCTTCTTTTATTCATTAGAACCCTAGCAGCAGCATTTTGGACTAACTGAAGACTTTTAATTGTATTCTGTGGACTACCTGATAATAAAGAGTTACAGTAATCCAGCCTTGAAGTAACAAAGGCATGGACTAGTTTTTAGCGTCACTCCTGGACAGGATGGTTCTAATTTTTGCAATATTCCTAAAGTGAAAATAGGAAATCCTAGAGACTTCTTTAATGTGAGATCTAAATGACATATTTTGTGCAAAAATAACACCAAGGTTCTTTGCTTTATTACTGGAGGCTAATTTAATGTCCTCGAGGTGAAGGGGTTGACTAAGTACTTTCTTTTTCAGAGCTTCTGGTCCAAAGACGACAACATCTGTTTTATCAGAATTCAGAAACAAGAAGTTTATGGAGAATGAGGAGCAGAAAAAGAAACTGTTGTGATTTGTCTTTAAACACCACCTACAAAGTAAGTTGTTTGTTTGGTTGAAGGCAGTTACCCAATCAGAGGCGAGACGTTAGCATATCATGTATGAGTTAGAGTTAATTCTGATGTTTTCTCACACCCAATCCTTCAACAAACTATAACCTCTTGAAACATGAGCGCCAGAGCCTTTATACCAGTTAAAATGGCTCACAAGGCCTTTATTAATGCTGGAGACCACACAAGATTTATTGCAAAAATGAATGAATGAGTCCTTTAAGGATAAAGCTTTTATTACACCACAACAACCCAGCCAGAAATTAAAACTAAAAAGACCACATACAAATTCAATTCAAATTCATTTCACATCCTGTTTTAGTAATTCATCAAGATGCACACAACCTCAACCCTTTTTCCAAGATTACGTCATCATTTTAAAGAAAAACATGGATGTCTTTATTGGCTGGACATGGGTTTCCAAGGTTGATTATCCCCCTTTATAACATATTGCAATAAATCAAAAAGGGATGCAAGAAGAACAATGTTTTAAACAAATTTTGAGAAAAACCTGCAAAATCATTTTTTTAAATATAGGATTTAAAAGTATGCAAGTTTCAAATTTTTTTTTTTTAATCCTAAGTAGTAAGTCTCCATTTTTTCTAGCAAGGTTTTAATCTTTTTATCTCCATGAATTATTCATTAATAATTTATATTATGGTCAACCTAAAAAAAACAAACTATTTTAATCACCATCACCCTGTGTATAACATTCTAATAAACGTTTTCTGAAATAGACCCATCACCATTACTTAAAATAAAGACTTCTGCAATATATTTCCTGATGTATAGTAATAAAGCGATGAAAATATATTTCTATTACTGTACGTTATTGAACTGTAACCATAGTGATTGAATGCACCCAAAACATTCAGATAAAAATATAAATCTTAATATTTGAAGCAGATTTACAAAAAAGAGAAATAAAATGTATTACTGAAAGGGTTTAGAAACCTTAGTACCATAGACTGTAAAACATACTGACATGTAACTGGTTAACTTGATACCAACACCCCAAAAACCTAATAAAACAACCAATACCTCAATGACTAACAACTACCATAAAATGCAATATATAATGAAAGAAAACTACAAATGTTGTCCAGTATAACAGGCAGATTAGATCATTTGTCTATTTTAAGCAAATGTTTTCCTTTTTCTTTCTAGTGATCAAATTTTTTTATCATTAGAAAGGTCGAACCAATCAATACATTTTTATTATACTCCTTTTCGATCAGCATTGATTGTTTGAAACTCCATACATATTAAAAACTATTATAGAAACATAGTATTTGTATTTTGGGTTTACAATAAAAAAAGAACTAATTGCCCCTGTACTGATGTGACCCTGTTGTGAACATACAAAAAAAAAAACAAAGATTCAGCACGTAAAACAAACTACTAAAATATTTCAACTAAGTATTACTTTAAAAAGTATAATGCTTATCTGCATTTGTAAATGTTCTTTTACTGTTTTTTTAAAAGATCAACAGCTGCTAATTTTCTGTCATATAAACTAAAATAATGTATAACTTGAATATAATAAAAATAAATAGCAAATTAATTTCTACTATTTACTTTAGTAAAGTTTCTTTTTATTTTCTAGACTGATCAACTTTTAATTTAACTGCACCAGTTCTGTCTAGTCAGAAAATGACAAAAAGTAAACTATATAGTTGATTATTATTATTAGCAAACAGTTTCACTTGGTTTAATCTAACTTTGCTAGAAACATCTTTGTCCAACTTGATTAAAATTTTTCTTTGGGATTGGGGTCTATCACAGACTTAACATGCAATAAAATGTACATTGAAAAGTTATATTTATTTGCTAACCTATAGAATGGTTTGTCTGATGGCCTAAACTAGCCAGGCAAACAGGAAGGTTGGAGGCTATACAAATCAAAACAGAACTTTTAGATCTGTTTTAGAGATCTGCGTTAACAACAACCTAAATATGCTGTCTGCAGAGTACGTTTGACGGCAAAAAAATTGTTAATAAGATGATACATATAAAGTTTCTCTTTGATGATCATGCAGGTGGAAGTGCTGCTTAGTTTCGATTCTTCTAACCAGTATCCACCAGGATTTTCACTATTAAGGAAAAAACAGATATTTAGGTCAGTTTGGTGGTACTTGAAATAGACTCTCAAATCACTATTTAATTGTGGTAATCATGTACATAATGCGACAAATGGCATATGAGACAGGATATACACATAGGAACTAAAACCATTGCACCACTATCAGATTATACAGAAAACAATACCTATGATAATTTTTCTGCTTTCTTTTTGGGTATTTTGTGGTTTGCTGAGGTTAGGATTTGGTACTTCAGCGAGTTACACCTCCTGGCACTGCCAGAATCCAAAAACATTAACTTATTAATTATACTTAGTCTGAGCAATTGCTAAAATATACAAATTAAACAAAACCATATTTAGCATATTTGAGTAGATGGAAATAGAACCCCCTTCCCAATTTTATTCTTATACTCAAAGCCATTATTATTTTTATACTCAGCTATTTTCTTGTGTTAAAAAACTACTGTTAGTATACTTTGCCATTTGAGCATGTGGTATAGGTTCTGCCAGCAGTACATTTGGCACTCGGTACTCTCAGGCTATGCTAAATGCATAGTAAGGCTAGGCTTGGCCAGGCATGGACTAATCCTATAGCTGTGCTTATCCAGTTGTTAGACTGTGGTGAGAGTCTATATTAGCCATGCATTTATTGGTTGGTCAGAACTACACTATGTTCTGGATACTCTGGAGAATAAACAAATAAGTGTTGTTTATTTCAGTAAAGTTAAATATTAAGACGTATTAAAAATGCATTTGTTTAAACTGGATTTAAATGGATAAATACAGTTCATAAGATTAATAAGTAAATAAATAGGATTTAAAAGTAGTTAAAAACAGTAGTTTAAAAATCCCATAAAAGCATTATAAAACTGAACTGCAGGAGCTCATTATATTATTTGTTTATATAGGTAAATATTTTTCTGATTTCAGTCAATTGATGAGTGACGCATATGGATATAAAATTGTATAAATATAGAAAATGTTATATTAAAAACGGTTTCAGTATTTAAAAGAGATTTGTGTCATACAGAACAAATTTGTTACTTTTGTTGTAAAAATCAGAAGAAGTCAGTATGTAGTGAGATAGAGCAGACTGTACGCTGAGTAGCTCCAGTTGAACATCTGTTTTTCTTGTTTCTGCAGAGTTTCAGTAAAATAAATGTGTTGGACGGGGGATGTGGTGGCCCTTCATTTCCAACAGTGTAACACATGCTGCACAAAAACAGTCATCAAACATTGAATCTTTGGTCACATTTTAAGTGATCATTATTAAAAATAACTTTCTTATCTGAGTGGTGTGTTTTTCTTTTTTTGACAATAAATGGAGCAATTAAAACAAACAAATTGTTTCATGTGTTGCACAATAGTGCGGTTAATGGAACTGCTGCCTTGTAGAGAGAAGGTCGTGGGTTCGAATCGTGATCTGGGGATTTTCCGCATGGAGTTTGGATGTTCTCCCTGCGCATGTAGTCCAAAAACATGAATGATCTCTTAATTGGTCTGACTAAAATTGCTCTTAGGTATGAATGCGTGTTTGCATGACTGTTTGTCCTTTGTGTCTCTTTGTTGCCCTGTTTTGGACTGACGACCTGTCCAAGGTGTAACGCCCAATGATTGCTGAATATAGGCACCAGCCCCGCACCCAACCCTGCAGAGGCTGGATGGGTAAATTTGTTATATTGAGTTCTAGGGTATTTTCTTTTTTTTAAAATTTTTTTTTGGTCTACTGATCAAGAGAACATGGTGACTGTTCAAGTATTTTAATTTTGTTAGAACTTTAAAACCTGACACAGACTCTAACAATGAAAACAACTTGGTGTTCACAGTATCCTAAATGTTTTACAAAAACATACATAGGTTTTCTCTTCCACACATAGTTTAAAAACATATATTATATTAATTATACATTTTTTTGGCATGATTGTGTAAGTGAATGGTTAGCTGTGTTGGTCCTGTGATGAACTTGGGATGTGCCAATGGTATAACTGACCATTTACCACTAGCCCCTATCTGAACCTAAATATATATACAAAACATAAAGTCTGTCCTATTGGGAGTACATTTAAAAAAATCTATGAATTATATTTCATCTTACCTTTTCACAAAAGGATGCTGAACACTTGCTTCATGTGTGGATCATTTTGATCCTTGTAGCCCTGGTTGTTGATCCATTGTGTGACTGTTGTAAGATGTTCATTTGTCATAACACCTTTCCCTTGAAGCAGGGTGTGCCATTTCTGTACCATCTGTGCACTAAACTGCTGGAAACTTTTTTCAAACATGGCAATCCGTGTTTTACTTTTCTTCTTGTTTTGAACGTTATTGGTGTTACTCAGCTGGCATTTGACCATTGCACTGAACGTAATCAGTTTAAAGGTTCCAACAACATCATCTTTGGATATCATTTTAGCTAAGCATGATTTCAAAGCTTTTGGCTCTGGAGAGGAAATATCACCAATTACGTCTTTAAGGTTGCGATCAGTTGGTAGTTTCAGGCCTTCATCTTTCTCCATACCAGATGTTTTGCTGGTGTCTGGTAAATATTTTCTCACTTGCAGCAATGCCATGGTCAATTTGCTCTTCTGGTTCAGTTTATTAGCTTCCACTATGGTACTGTTTGTAGGCTGTTGATCTGCATTGACAGTTTTTTCCACTGCTGGAATAGCTTTCTTCTTAAAATATCCTTTGTGTTGTTCAAACTTTTCAGTTATTTTCTGCAGCAGGGGTTTGTTTTCTTTTATAATTCTTTCTGGTCTGCCTGCCTCTGCCATGTACCAGTCTCCTCCTCTGATTGTTTCAGTTAACTCTTTGCGCTTTAAAAAAGGTTCCCATTGGCCTGATTGTTTAAGGAGAGTCTTTGCCTCCACAGTTCTCAGGCGATTTGCCTCTGAAGCAATCTCTGATTCACTGGCTTTGGGTTTCATGCCTCGGGCCAAAGCATGAAAAAGAGAACTCTTTTGTTTGCTGTCTATGCTCACTGTCTGATTGTTGATGAACACATCATAATGACCATTAGGATTTTTGGTGCTCTTTGGTCTGTAGATCAAAGTCACTGTTTCACTGGCAGATTTAGTGCTTGGACTCACCTCCTGCATTTTGGTGAGTTTGCCATGTTTGCTTTCTGTTAGAATGACAACTCTAGTCCCAGTGGCCTCAGACAGGACTTTTATATCAAGAAGAGTACCAGCAGTCTTGCTGTCCTTGATCTTCTCAGCATGTGATCTTGAGAGTCGACCAGCATTAGCTGCAACTTTGGCATTTGGATTTACTGGCATGTTTGCAATGTAGTTGTTGAGCTGTCCAGCTTTAAGTTTTTCCTCTGTCCTGTCACTCTTTAAGCCAGATCTTACATGTTGTCTAATGGCATTATGTGCTTCATTTTGTGCACGAGAAACAAGGTGACTGAAAAATTTCTGATAAAACACCTCCACCAACGCATCAGCCAATAACTTGCTGACGGTGTCAGCCAAGTCTTGCTTAAATGTTTTCAGCATGTCAGATTCTGCAAAAGTTAGCTCATTATGCTTCACTTTAGATGTTTTTCCTTCGACAAAAGTGTTCAGTTCTTTCTCAAAGTTTGAGAAGAACTTGCTAGAGAGAGTGAGTACTTCACCAATGGCATCTCCTGCCAAAATAATATAGTGGGTAGTTTGAATAGCTGTCAAAATTGCACGTGTTTTTCCTTTTGTCCCTTCTTTAGCACTGTCAAGCACTTTGACGATAGATGAATTAAGTTTTTTCTGCCAACTAAGGTCTGCATAGAATGGCTGTAATGCGGAATCTCCCAACTTTTTATAAATGGAGAGGAGGTCTTTCTTTCTGCTGTCATTTTCCAGGACATCACGTAGTTGGTCAGTATATATCAGATGTAAGAGGACGACATTATCCACTAATGTAGCCAAGGGCTCTTTTTCCAGGTTGCTTTTTACATCATTAACAACTCCCTTTGTCACCTCTTTTTTAATGTCTTCTAATATTTTTTTAAGTAATTCCTCTTCTGCTTTCTCAAGTCCATAGAACAATGTTTGCTCCACAATTGTTTTGGCTACAAGTTTTACAGAATTCTTCATGTTTGTCTTTGTGACAGTGCTTAAACTGTTTTTAGCCTGTTTGGAGAGAAACTTTGGCAGCGACTTTAGTTTTTTACCTAGAGCTTTCAATCCTGCTTTGGCAGCTTTGAATCCCTTTGAAATTAGTTTCCCAACCCCAAATGATATGATAGAAACACCAATGGAAACAGCTTTTCCTATTGCCCATTCTTTCCAGCTGAACTCTCCTGTCACCATGGCTGTAATACCTTCAACACAGTCTGATATTCCTTCAGTTATGAGTCCCATTCCGATTTGAGCCAAAGCACCAACTGTAAATACAGTGAGCAATGCTCCAGCAATAATTTGCAAAACTCCAAGCAAGAAAACCAGAAGACCTTCCCATGGGAAGCGAGGCTTTTCCTCAACAGAGAATACGTATTTTAGACCGCGACTGTAAAGATTATCTGCTTCAGTTTGGAGTTCTTCATCTGCATCTGATACCAAAGAGTAAACAGGGGCTTTTTTGGCTATTGCATCCCTCCCCTTTTCTTTAATTTCATCCAGCTTTGTTATGGCCTCTGTGATGTTTTTATCAAAGAACCTGTACATGCTGCACTTAGTTGTTAACTGTTTTTCAAGGCTGGATGGTTCACCTTTGCCTGAGTCCACACTGACCATTTTTATGAACTGCAAACAGACCATGCATTCTTCACACAAATACTTTAGGGACTCCTGGGCCTTTTGAAGATCTTCCTTGGCTTTAGTCAGATAATCTCCTTTAGACAGTTTTATAGTACAGTATGCATGACTGTAAAATGCAATGGCGGCCCAACTTTCATCTTGATTGATGGCTTTTTCAAACAGCCTGGCACCTTGTTCCCATTTTTTATCATCCAGACAAATATTTCCAAAATTGATGTAGTGATAAATGCTTGAACATGGTGAAGTTTGAGATGAAGACTGTTGTCTTGCCGCAGCTAAATCCTTTTTAAGACTTTGCTGAAGTTCACTTTTTTTCTGCTGCTCAATGTCTTCTGATTTAATTTGCAGCCATATTCCCCAGAATTCATTCATGATGGCAACAATAACTTTCCTGTCATCTCCATCTGTTTTTTTGTAAATATCATGAAGAGTCTCACAGTACTCTGAAAACAGCTCCTCACGCAAACTCATCTCAGCAACATCATTCATCATCGAACTTATTTTTTCTGCAGCAAGTCGGTCCCTTATGCTCTTGGCTTCCTCTAGAGATGTCGCTGACCTGAAATCATGCTGCAGGTGTGCATTGCACATGATGATCTGAGCAGATCCAGGTTTACCTTTGCGTGCTGTGCGACCAAAAGCTTGGAGTTCTACTCTTTTGTTTTCAGAGAGGAATGATAGAATAACAAAGAGTCCTCCATTTTTGTTCACCTGTTTGGACACTTTAATGTTAGTGCCACGGCCAGCAAGGTTTGTAGCAACAATAACATCTCCGGGAACCAGTTCTTTTTCTATTTTACTCAAACTTTCATTGTCACTCCGACTGTAGAGAATGATTTCACCTGGGATGCTGCTTTTCAGTTCTTCATAGATTTCTTTGGCGTTGTTGATCGTTTCGCAGATCACCAGGGCGGCTCTTCCTTCTCTGTATGAATTTGAGGAAATTTGAGACAGTACAACTCTTTTTATTTCCGATTTCCACTCTTTAGAAGTGGTTGTCAGAGTTCCTTTGACCTCATATAGTTTCTTCCTGTTGAATGTTGGCATTCTGCATGCAGACAGACTTGGATATAGATCCTGCAGAAACAGAATGTCCTGGTCACTGCCAAGTGTTCCTGTTGTTCCATATATTCTTTCCTGGTACTTTTGAAAAAAGGAGATGTTTGAAACGTAGTTTGTCACAGCAGAAATTGTGCTGAGTTTGACTTGATGTTTAATCTCCACAAACTGCTGCAGACCATCACCCCATTTCTTATTCAGTTCAATAATACCAGTGGATCTGAAGTCTACTGGACAGATATTGTCATTTTCTACCACGTAGTCCTGTCCTTCCTTAAGCTGCTTTGCCAGAAAGGCATTTTGAACCCACAAAGAAATTTTGGTCACAATGAGATTCCTCAAGAATCCAGGAATACTGACTTTGTCTGTGCTGTTTGTGCATGGAGTGTACTGAATCTTTTCAGAGATTAATTCTGAAATAGGCTTGATGAGAACTTCTTCAGAGTTATAGAGAGGACAACACAAACCTTCATCCAAGACAAGAAACTTTAAGTCTGGAATTTGATTTGTGTTGTATGGAGTGAGTTTTCTTGGACAAAGCAGTCCTTCATCATTTAACGTGTAAACTGTGAAACCATAGGGGACATAGTCCTCAATTTCCTCAAAAAAATTTATCACAGCATCCTGACTCACAATTTTCAGCTTTTTGAGGATATCATTCTTGTCACCTTTATGGATGTCTTCTGTAAAGCCCTGTGGCACAGTGTTGGTTTCTTCTGCAATACGTAAAATGTCAAGTGGATCATCAATGTCATTGTCTTCTGTGTTTATTGAATCAAAGATCGCCTTAAAGAATGAAGCTGGTGGACCCTGGACAAAGGTCTGGTGTCCTGAAGACAGGAAGCCATACTGTTGGACGTGCCCCCAGATCATCGCCAAAATACTGTTTATGTGTTCCATGGAGACCACGGGGCTGGACAGGTAGGTCAACTGCACTCCTTGATCCAGCAGCAGGGAATCCACTTCATCAATGATGATGCATTGATAGCTACGATTAGGCCTAACATCTTTCATCTCAAATATCTGTCGAAGGTGATCAGCAGCAAAGGTTTCAATAGTTCCATAGATGACGTCCTTCTGGTAGCACTCCTTTCGACTGTTATCATCAGTTTTATTTGTGTTTGTGTCAACTGTAATGCCGAAGTACTTGTAGAAATTTTCCCATTCTGCTGCATCTCGTTGACATAAAACTGAAGAGCTGGACACCACATCGACCTTTTCACCCCTAAACACACGGAGTGCTGCAAACATTGCTATCACACAAGACTTTCCTTCCCCAGTTCCCATTTCAAGGAGCTTGCCAGCATTTGACAAGGCCAAGAGGCACCAGCTTATCATCTGATTGATTCTAGGCCACCATTTTCCTTGAGCGATTTTCAGGTTAACTGCATTGCACAAGACTGCCAAGACCTCTTGAAGATCGTCTGTCTCTGTGCTGTGAGATCGAGCTTTAGCCTTTTTTATGTCATTGTGTTTCTCAATTTCATGATTTTCTATCAATTTGGTCACATGAGAAACTATCTTGAATGATTTGTTCAGTGTTTCTTCATCAATGTCTTTCATCTGTCTTATTTCATCAAAAAGGGTCTTAATGCTTTTGATTTTTTCATTACCAAGGCTTTTTTCTAAATGCTGGAGAAGACTATCTGTTTTATATTCCTCTAATAGACTAAGGAGAGATTGGTTTTTCTCATCCATCCACTTGGAAGACACCTGATATGTTTCCATCAAATGTAAAATCTTCATGATTGAAATGCAGCTTTCATTATGATGGTGATCAGTTAATGCTCCAAGAAGATTTAGGAGTTCCAGTGTTGACCAAAGGGCTTTGTCTCTAAGATTTAAAACCATTTGGAAGACTTCTGTGGTTTGTTCATTCGAAGCTCTAATTTGCTCCGAAGATGCCAAAATACTATCCAAGCACCATTTTTCAGCAGTAGAAGTCATACTTTTTCCAGCTTCATTTTCATTGGTAATCACTTTCAAGAGATTTTCAAAAAAAGTAAGACTGAACATCTCTTTAGGAAGAAGTTCCTTTCCGCTGATCTTCTTTAGAATTTTGGTGACTTTTGCTTCAGTGCTTGCACCTTCTTTTAAATTTGGCTGTAGAACTTGAAATACAGCCTTGAAGAACCTCTCTCTCTGTTCAATATCTTCTGTGTGGAATTTTCTCACAAGGTTTTTCAGGACTTCTGCGGCACAAGCAAGGGAATCACTATCCTTAATCCTTGGCAGACCAAGAGTTTCTGATACATAAAGACATTTTTCTTCAATGATAAAACCTCGAATGAGAGTAGGAATCTTTCTTTCAATTATCTCTCTCCAGTACAGAAAGTAGTCTGAAACAAAGTCTTCAAGTGTACCATAGACAACATCAGCCTCATAGACATTCATGAAAGATGAATCAGTTTGTTTCCTTATGTTTGTTCTGACAGATATTCCAAGGTACTGGTAGAAGTCAGACCATTCCTTAGTTTGAGCTTCAGTGTCACTGTCAGAGTTTAGCATAATATCCATTTTGTTCCCCATATAGAACTGTGTTGCAGCAAACAATGCAATAACACATGGGTCTTTAGAAGAAACCACTTTTGGTAGTTTTGTTTTCCCACTTAGCACAAGCACACACCACTGCACCATGTGTTTTACTGTGGGCCACCACCCTTTAGTTTCAAATACTGCTTTGCACAGCTGAGAAAGACAGTTCAGTAAATTCTCTGTGTCCAACCTTTCATATTTTAAAGATCCTTTAGGATAATTTTCTGAAAACTGGAAAACACCAGTGATGATCATTTTTATTTCATTGATCCTGGAATCATCCAAATTTTGTGACATTTTTACATCTGCCAGAGCTGCATCTAGACTGTGTTCATCTTTATTTTTGAGAATCTTATGGAAGTCCTGGTAGAAACTTTTTGAATCAGCACTGTCAAGAGCCTCAATGAGAGGGCGTCCAGAATCGTCCGTCCAGCTTGGTGAAATGTCGTAAACCTCTACTAACTTGAGGACTTTTGTTATCGAAACATCATCTGCACATTTTAATGACATTGCTTTAAGTAGATTCAGAGCCTCCATGGGTGTCCATTGGTCTGTTTCTACAAGTTTAAGGATCATCTCAGTTGACTCACTGTGGCTTTCTTTTCCATTCAGATTGACAAGAGTAGACATTAGAAGTTTCAAACACTGGATTTCTGTTTTTACAATAAAAACAGAGGCTTTGCAAAGTGTATCATGCATCGATGAAATGAGTATGCTCAGGAACCCCACAGGAAATAGTTCCTCCACTGTGAGGTCTTCCTTAGCCCATTTGTTTGCTATAATGACTGCATCAGCATCAGACCTATCTTTTTCATTGATATAGTGCATCAGAGTAAGATAGAGGGATTGAGTCAACCCAAGACTCTCAGAAATATTACACGCTGATTGACTGATGGACTCAACCAAGGACTGCAAATGATTCAAGATGTTTTCTCGAGAGACTTCTTCTGGTATCTCTGCAGACAGTGCACACAACTCTGTGATGTAAACCTGAGCGTGCTGCAGAGTGCTTCCTGTTGGAGGACAATTTATCCATTCATCAAACAGGAGTTTGTCCAGGCATGAAAGGATCTGCCCCAGCAGATCCGCTTTTGGAGCAGTGAGAGTGAGATCTGAAGCGTCAATGTTGCATTTCAGAGAGAGAATTTCTAGAAGCTCATCTTTACCACTGTAAGATTTATAATCAGCCTCAAATTCATCCAAATTCCCAATAAGAACATTATGTTTGGACTGATATTCTTGTCTACTTCTCTGTTGTTTCTCATACTGCTCTTTAGCGCGTTCCCTTGAGTCCTTTATTCTTTGACTCAACTCCTCTTTCTTTCTCTCCTCCTCTCTCATTTGTTGCTCCTCTTGTCTTCTTCTTTCCTCCTCTTGTCTTCTTCTTTCCTCCTCTCTCTTTTTTCTTTCTTCCTCTGTCCTTTGTTTCTCCTCTTCCTCTTGTCTTTTTTGCTCCTCTTTTCTTCTTTCTTCCTCTTTCCTTTTCCTTTCCTCCTCTCTCCTACATTCCTCTTCTCGTCTCCTCTCTTCCTCTCTCCTTCTTTCTTCGTCTCTCATTCTTTCTTCCTCTCTCCTTCTTTCTTCCTCTCTCCTTCTTTTCTCTTCCTCTTCCCTCCTGCGTTCTGCATCCCTGATTGGCTTATAAAAGCAATCAGGACACTGATATAGGTTATTATAACCAACTGGTCTGAAGTATTCCCCTCCATTGAACGCGTAGACATGCTGGCCATGTATGACATCTTTTCTTAGATTATCAAAGGAGTGACATGGAGGCAAGACTCTATTACAATTATAGCACCTAAGGCTGTCGCCCATGTTTGCTTCTGATGGTACGTTTCCCATTTTTTAAAGTAAATTTTCAACTTACAGAGCAGTCAGCACCTGCAACAGGTCTTGAACCTGAAAGAAAACAAGAAAAAAAACGTTAAGAAATTACATTTATTCACTGATTTTGCACATTTTTATTCTCTATTCATATAGTTAAGATTAATTAGATACCAGCTCACCAACATTCTGATATGTGGCATATAGAATTAGCCCAAACCTAGAACACAGCTGTTTAAAAAAAGTTTGGAAAGACCAAAATAAACTAATTTGCACCTGAGAATGAACATAAAAAATCTCTCACAGGTAGCCTTGTTTTCCAAAAATAAAGCTCTAAAATGGTACCAGATCATGCCCCCGCTGTTTTTTTTTATGATTATCAAAGTGGTTAAGAAATTATCCCATTCTGTGTACAAGTTTAAGCTTTTAAATTCTTTCACAATAGAGCAAAGAGTTGATTTTTATGAAAAGAAAATTCTTATTTTATGTTTTTGATATTGTTTTTCTCCACAGCTGGATGAGCTGAAGCAGATTGTGGGTTTGAAAAGGGACCTCCAAAAAAACAAAAACAGTTTCTAATAAAGATTCCTTACAACATATATCAAATGGAGCACTAGCACAAAATCTGTAATGCTCTGTGACATGTACGAGGTGACCGGTAAGCCGAATGAGACTTTGATGTTGGTTCTGTTGATTCTAATTCCAGTGGCTGCTTAGCCATTTGAACATCTGATCAAATGGTTCAGATGATCTGATCATTGACTGTGTTGGTCCTTTACCTTGTTCAAAGAGTGGCAGGAACTACCTGACAAACTTTTCTTAACACTTATTTTCTCCAGTCCTACGGCAGCTCAGAGACAAACACAATAAGGCCTCTATACATCATCCTCAGAGTTAATGAGCATTTGAAAGGTCCCATCAGTCACTCAAGTCTTTGCTGAGGAGTTACTGTATTGAGCTTTAGCAGGACTGGGAAGATGTTCTTCCTTGGGTGTGAGAAAGCACCGGCTTCACTCCTAATGAGTTGGTGTTTGGTCACACAGTCTTTGGATCTCTAACGCTTCTGCATGATTAAGTTGTGCAACCAGAACCACCTTGGAACCTAATTGTTTTTGTTAAAAGATTTTGACTAAACCTTTACATGGCTGGAGTGAAGGCAAAGGAACATCTGACTTCTTCTCAACAAAAAATGAGAAGACTTCATGAGTGTAAGGTGGAGAATCGTAAATTTAGTCCAGAAGATAGGGTTCTTGCTCTGATTCCACCTTTTGGTACTCCTTTTCAAACAGTTTTTTACCCAAGTTCTTTGGTCCTGAGACAATTCACTCATGGTTGGCACCATGAGTGAAGACGTCATTTACAGGGAATAAGATCACTGTGATAGTCTGCAGTCTAAATACTACGGACATATTTTTATGTCAATCATCATTACTGTTGGCAATATTTTGACCAGTATATATATTTTGGACATTATAGTTGTTGCTACCACACCAGGAAGTTTCTCACTTGGGTAACTGTTAAGATTCTGTCCATAAACATTTTGTTCAACTTAAAATTAAAGATGAGTTACTCAACAAACTTTGTTTTAGCTTGTGCAAAAAGTTAGCATTCTGCATAAGTTACACTCAGCATATTTAGTTTTGGCTTGTGTAAAAAACGAAAGTTGTATAAGGCAATGGGTTTCCTCACAATCCACGAGTAAAGTCAGCTAATCTGGGTTCAGAGAGTTCACAAGAGGCTGTTTGATTAGCATATACAATAGTTTATTGATATTCCTCAGAGGCTGTTTGATTGTCACCCCACTTTTTAGCAGGAGTTTGGCTCTTACATTTTTATCATAAAGCTGGCTAATCAAGAACCAGGGTTAGGGTGATACCATACACAAAAAAAGGCTGTCTGTTGCCCCCTCATACAAACTTGCCTAGTCTGACTATGCTCTTACAAGGGAGGTTGGGTCTGTGTGCGTGCGTGTGTGTATGACACCCTCTGACAGCTGCTTTGTATCTAAAGTACTTTTGCTGCTTGTTTTATCAATACTGGACAGAACAGTTAATCGTAAAAAGACTAGAATTTGGGATATTTTAAAAAGTATCTTAGAAGTTTAGAGAGAAAAATGTAAGCTGATTTGGCAATATTGACTATTTCTCCTTTTCTGAGGAAGATCAATAAACTATTGTATATGCTACTACATTTGTTCTTTTATTCTCAAAATATAAAAAGTGTATGTTTTTTAGGGTTTTACACAAATTTTTATGCATAAAAATGAGTAGATAAATTATACAATTTCCAGCTGTAATGTTATCATTAAAATTCAATTTGGAAAAATGACCTCACCTTTTTACTGACTATGTTATAGAAATAAATTCCGTCATCAGTTCTGTCATATATTTGAAAGACTACATTAGAGGATGAATAGTCCTTCCTTCATCAAAGTGAGGCCGGAACAGGATGAAGCTGTGTGCGTTGTAGAGAAAGAAAAATATGTAGGTTTAAGCTGATTTAGAGAAGGAGAAAAAATGTTTTGGGGTAAGAAAATTACTGATGCCATGGCTGTTGCTAAAATACGCGCACACCCTCTGTTTTTGCTGTTTTTTGCTGACTGGTTCGATACAACCTGTTTTTATAACTTAGTGGAACAGTTTTATTATGCGTTGTCAGGACCCATTTTGATGTTTAATAACCGCATAAGATGGTGGGAAACATCCGTTAGCACGGCCACATGGTACATGGTAAAAAGCTTACGGTGTTTTTAAGAATGCCTTACCAGCAGTAGGTGCCATCCCCTGTCTGTATTTCAACAAAGCAGGGAGTTGTTTGATGTGTTTAATGAACACTGTCTTTGGCGTGGAAGCATCCGAATGCCCGGTCATTGGGCAAAGGGCATAAAGGCTCAAGGCATTGTGTTAGAATACATTACAGCAGTAGGTGTCATTGTTTTAACCTCTCAGGAAGGCCGTGGCTGCACTCTAACAGCGGGCTTGTTTGATGTCTTTAATAAACCCTACCGTTTGCCGTGGGTCAATCAACAGAGAAGGGAGTGCGTCCGTTTGCGTGTTCACAGGGGCAGATGGCGAAAAGCTTAAGGTGTTTAGGATAGCGTAACAACAGTATAGGTCTCATCAAGAAACCCTGACTGTGCTTCAACAAAGCAGCGGTTGTTTGATGTCTTTAATGAACCCTTTGTGTGTTCACAGGGGCAGAGGGCCGTCTGTTTCCCCTCCGAAACTAATCAGTTGATTAATTACGGCTCATTCAAATACTGTTAAAAATTTTAAGCAGAGTTTTTTTTTTCTAAAATAGAACGAAGCCTTTAGCCCTTTTTTGAGCAATTGATTTACCCGTTAATTTTGTGACTTATGTGAAAACCATTCCATTTCCCCGTTTATCTTTCTACACCCCTCTTTTCGGTAGGAAAGTTTTGATTTTTTTCTATAACTGAAAAATTCTGCAGAGGTACACCTCGTTTATTTTTTCATCGTAGTTAAGCAGAGAATCACAAACACACGCGCCGGAAGTGTACCTTTCAATATAAAAGCATTACCAGAACGTACAGAAAAAAAATTACTGTATTTAAGCTGGATTGCAACACACTTTCAACAAGTACACAGGAAGTAACCTTTCAATTTAGAAGCACAAACCGGATGTAACGAAAATATAAAAAATTTAAGTTTAGAGTTTAATCGTCACGCATTGGGAAAATTTGTTTAAAGTTAATTAAAGTTTAGAGTTTATTAAGAGTTTAATCAAAGCTGTTTATTTTATTTAGAGTTTAGAGTTGTTTAAATGTATTACTAGTTTAATTAAAGTTTAAACAGCGGCGATTGTCACCTTTTCTCTCTTTTTGACTTGTATAGAAGTAGAATCTAGGACGCTGCTCCTCTGTTCATCTTTTTACATGGCCTGCTCCATCGCCTTTCTGAAGAAAAGAGGTCCGCTGATTCTTGAGGTCTATTTAATCCTGTTTGACAGAAAGTATTGACCCCTCCCTCTCCTCTGGAAGTCAT
Source organism: Apricaphanius iberus (assembly GCA_028564705.1). NCBI lineage: Eukaryota > Metazoa > Chordata > Actinopteri > Cyprinodontiformes > Aphaniidae > Apricaphanius > Apricaphanius iberus. Next base: position 3,023,986 of record JAPXFQ010000338.1, read on the forward strand.
AAACCCCTCCCCCTCCCCCAGAAGTCATAAACCCCTCCCCCTCCAGGGTCATAAATCAGAGTCATAAATACCAAAGTGACATAATATGCCCCTATTACTCTCTGGCACGCCTACAGTATCATTTAATTTTCAGCTTTCAATTATGTTATTACAGACAATAACAGTTGCTCTAAAGCCAATAAGTAAGTAAGTAGTTACTATTTATGATGTTTATTTCCTTCTTTACAATGAAAACAAGCTGCTAATGTGTATTTTTTTCAGGCGGAATTCATATTCATATGTCATATTTTCTGTCTTTCAATCTCAATTACTCATGCCCACTATGATTTTCTTGAGGAATTTCACATTCACACTATCCCCATAGACCTTCCTATTATATGAGAGCAATTTGAACATTTGACACTTGTTACCCACTGTAAAAAGCCTTCCACAGTGTAGGTATGCCAAATTCGGAAAAAAAACCCCAACAACCTTGGTCTTAAGATGTTAAAGATGCTTTTCTTACAGAGAGACAAACTGACCTGCTAATGTCATGCACAAAAATAAGAAATTGAGTAGTAAATCAGGATGTTACTGTTTAGAAACCAAACTCAGTAAATAGCAGCAATTATATAAGTGATATATTATCATTATTATATACTATTTATAAGTAAATGTAAATTTTAACTTTTTTAAAGGTTTTTGTTGGCACAAGTGGCCCTTATTCAAAAGTTGCTGGAAAGGAAGAATGAGAGAGAGAGTGGGAAGACATGTGGCACATGTTCCAGGACTGGGAATCAAACCCTGGCCAGCCACCTTGAGGGCTGTAGTGTCTGCTCATGGGCCGCCAGCTATACCATCATGCCACATGACACCTACAAGTAATTATAAATATTAGATATAATATAAGAACTAGTAAATATAAAGGTGAAAATCTTATGTTGGATGGTTTGTTTGTCACATGATCTGCTGCTCTGTTGAACAGTTTTTAAGTCTGCACATGATACTGTCCTACTCCTTACAAATCTTAACTGTGCATGTGTGGCAATAGATATACTCTATACTATACACATTTTATAGAATCGAAATTTTTCATAAAAAGAACTGTGGGACAGACTGCCTTAAACCTATTTGCGTAGCACTTTGCAGAACCTAGATAAGTAAAAAGTTGTAAAATAAATATGAATTTACCAATAGGGGAGTACAGTGAGTTATGAAGCTGCAGCTTGACAACAGTGATGGGAGAAGCCACTTCACAGGACTGAAATAAGAGAACAAGTAAATTAGCACAGGTAAATTTATTGATCTTTAATTTTCTAGCCAACCTTTCTTATTGAAATTCAGACACCCTCACAACCTTGTTGATCTGACAATGAACATGAAATCTTAGCAGTCCGATAACAACTTGCATTTTTACAATATATTAAAAAGTGGTTCAAGGACTTTACATTACCTTTGTCTGAAGTCACTGAGCACATAGCAATCAAAGTTTAACTTGAGGACTCCCAGTTGTGAGGGGCATCGATCAGTCGACAGCCGTAAGTGCTTTGACAACTATATTTAAGGAGAGAGAAATCTGGCCACGCCTCTCAAGGCAGGCAAATGGCTTACATATTATCTCAATAGTGACATATGTTTTCTCAAAGACGCTGCAAATACTAATGTATCTGAATAACTTTAATAAAGATTGAACTCTCTTCAAACAACACGTAAGATAAAGAAAGTAAATGTTAAAAACAACCTAGACTAACAAACAACCACAAAAATGTAATAGAACTTGAAGTATTTTATTCATATAACCATGCCCGAATGAACATATATTTTATATGTTATTTTCAGGTCAAAACATGTTGCAATATCAATTCACCATCTTCATTGTTAATAATGAAACATAATTTCCCACCACTGTAGCTTTTACAGCTTAAGCAAAACTTTTCCTGCGACAATAATAAAGTAATTTTAAATCGATTTGATAGAAAAGTTCCTTTTAGCTTCTTTCACTGCAGTGTGTGTAAGTGTGCTTTTTGTCACATTTCTCTCATACATGTAGAAAAAGTGTTTCTTTGTCTTACTGTCAACTGAAGTTACAAAACGTTTAATCATGCAGTAGTACATATGATAGGAACAGAGCGGTTTTACTTGAGGACTCCCGAAGCTCTGTCCGTCTACTTTTTACCCATGTTTTTCTTTTCCATAAAAAAGATATGTGAATGTAAACTGAAACAATCAGATGATGGAACTTTTAAGAGGTTTGACCTGTCTGACTCACCTTCAGAAAGGAGACTTTCTCTAAAGAATTCAAGATATATATGTTTTTATCAATGGGAGTAGTTTGTGGAGTTTAAAGTTATTCTTTGTCTTAAAATTCCCTAAATGGGCACCTGTCATTCAATCAGTCAATGATAACTTTGTAAAATGCTTTGGTAAATGCCAATGTAAAAATACCTGACAATGAGCTTCTACAAGTTCTTTGACCTAAGGAGTACATTGTGTACTAAAATAATAAAAACAATAAAAACCTTCCAGTTGCATGTGGTGAAGAAAATGTCCCCTTAGGTTAACATAAGAACAGGTTATAGTCATAGATTACGGCACAATAGGGTCCTGTTGTGTCATAAAGAGCAAACTTTGCTAAAGAGACACAAATCATCCCTTAAAGCAATACGTTATATAACCGATACTCTCCTGCTAGTTTTTTCTTGCTCTCTATCTCCAGGAAAAAAATTTTGCTCTGGGCAATCAATCCTGCATGTGTGTTAAAATATGCCAGGTGTGGGAATGGTAAGTTAAAAGTGTTTCCCAAAGTGGAAGGAACATGCACAAAGATGACAATTCTAGGAATAAAGAGCAGTGGGATTTTTAGGCCAATTTTTGTCCTGATTCACCCCTTCCGACATGCCCCGATTATTAGGGTCTTAAGATCATCCTAATAGATATTCCTGCTGTTTGGTGTGTGTTCAGAGTGCTCTGGTCAGCACGGAAAGATGTCGGGACAACTTGGATGACAAATTGGGAATATTCAAAATGTTGGATTGTCTTGGCCTGGTGTTGCATTGTGCGTTGTTTGTTGTGTTGTGGATTTAAGGGAAAATGCAGATATTTGGCAATTAATAGTTAACTAGTTTATTATTTTCAGGGCACCACCTGTTATCAGGAACTATTTTAATAGCCAAATGTATATAGTTTTCATTTTAACAATTCCAATTCTGATTCCGATTCAATTCCTGTTCTACACTGTTCTCAATTCTGATTCTTTGAGGTGCAGGAGAGAAAAAAAAAATAAAAAAAATATTTCCTTTGAAAAAGCCTTTACAAAGGCCATTTTTATTTGTTCTTTCAATAAAGTTAAACCTGAACTGATACTGTAACATAAGTCAGCTACCATCTAAGTTATTAAGCTCAAAGTTGATCTTATTTACTTAATGTTACCTAAATGTGGGCAACTCTACATCGCTAAGAGGTTGCAGCCTTTTTAACGCATATGCTGTTACTATTCCATGGCACTCGGCAATTTGCTCTGCTGACAGCTTTCCGCTTGCTGCTATGGTGAATTGGATTTGTTTATTTGCTGGCTGGGGTCTCTGGCTGGTTAACATAGTAGCAGTTGCAGCAGCTGCAGCCTGCCATATGCTAGTGTCACTAGTATATTCAAACTTAAGCAAGTCTGTGGAGAATAAGACAATCATAATTTTCATGTACCTGATTCCATTTCCGATGAGGAGTTTCTGGCTGACGGTTGATTGTCTGAAGTGGAGGAACCAACAGGAGAAGGAGAGCGACGAGCAACACATCATACACTCGTTACCACACTGTATACCACGCAGCTGCCGAAGGTGTTTTGTCATGTTTGTTGTACATCCTCCATTGGCACTAAAAGGTGTATCAAAGGTGTTGCACTGTGCAAATCCATCCTTTTGTAAATTATGGTTAAGACAAGTTACATTTCGCAGGGCTCGGAGTAGTACCTAATACAAACCCCAGAAACGAACTAGTGCGGGGCCCTCACTAGTTTGTTTGCTCACACTGTGGGCATTTAGGAACACAAATTTTTTTTTAAAAATTCAAACATGCTCTTAACGGTCCCGGGACCGGACACTAGGAACTGGTACCTATTTGGAAGCAGTTCTCGGTGCCCAACCCTGGTTATCTTCACCACCACCAATCTTTGCCATATTAAAAAATTTTTTTTTTCTTTTTTAAACTGCTCAAGTGGACCCCCAGTAGGCATGGGCCCCTGAGCATGTGCCCATAATGCCCATTGGATAATCCTGCCTTGGCAACGATACACCTTGGAAGCGTCTATTATTTCAAGTGTTAACTCATTTGACTGCAGTACACAAATGCATAGAAACAGAGATCAGTCAGAGCAAAGTATGAAACGACATTTTCGAAATAAATAAATAAGACAATAATTGACCTCCATATATTTTTCAAGTAGAGTCCTTGCTCTTACGGTGCATTCACACCAAAAGCATCAAGCGCGCTGCATGCCTCTAGCCGGTCGCTTGAACATTTGCACCCCGAAGCAGGTCCAAAACTAACTGGTCGTGCTTCAAAATATGCCGATTTCACGTGTATGAAGTGGAAATACGTAACTTGTGGGAAAAGCTTCTTTGCAACGCAAATGTGCTTCTAAAACTCTACTATTCAGAGCTGCCTTTGAGCCCTAAATTGTGCTTTCTGATCACTATTTGATTCTCGTGGTTTAATGTTTTATTCTTTTTTTTTATTTCATTTTTAATCTATTGTGTTTTATCTATTTTTATTCTATATTGCATAAATTTGTGTTTTATGTGTTTTTAATCTATATTGCATAAATTTTTTCCTTACATCGTCTTTTCTTATTTATTGATTCTGTCTATCTGTTAAACCTATATGTTTCTGTTTTTTATTCTAATCATGCTTCTGTAACCATGTATTTGGCATCATTATTACTGAATCATGTAAAGCACCTTGAATTGCCTTGTGTTGAAAGTGTGCTATATAAATAAAATTGCCTTGCCTTGCCTTCTGGCGTATCGCGGGACCCCCAGTCACACTTCATCGTGCTCCTCCATTGACTTTACATGTAAACCTGACTCTCTAGTCGCGTTGGTCATCTACAGTGTGTACGCACCATAAGAATGCTCTATTTATATTTAAGTGCAGTGTAAAGTTTTAACCTGAAGAGGGCATTCCACTGATATTTTTTGATAGAAATTTTATATTTTTTAATAAAATGTACTAAAAATACAAAAATAATGAAAGCACTAGATACTCATTTACACAGTTCATCAGCAAAAAAAGAAAGAAATAAAGGTGTTCAGGGGTTGAGTTGGACTTTAAACACACACATTTTTTGCCTAGCCAAAGCTCTGTTTTTTGTGATTCTTTGCTTTTTTTTCATAATGATTGGCTTGAATTCCTCATAGGCCAGCATCAGTAATTCCAACTCCACTTCTTTAAAGTATTCTGCCCTTTCTCTTCAGTTTCCTTTGTGATTTGTGAATTCGGTGATCCATTAGGAGGGCATTTATGTTTCAGGGTTTACCAGGAGTAGGTTGATTAAGCTGATCCTTATCTGATGTTCTACAACCGGCATACTCAGGCTATGCAGGTTTATGGTTGATTAACAGAGAATTCAGAGTTTACCACATGGTAAGTTAACCAGGCTTTCTGGCACAGCCCCCTGCAGGTGCAGTTCTGTACATGCTTTGAAGGCCTTAAATTTTACCCTACTATGTATTGTTTTATAAAATGTTGATCTCAGGTCCATGCATGCATAACTGCCAGTCAAGCATTGGATTTCAAACGTTGAAGTCTTGAGGTTCAAGATGCAGAAGGACAAAATTATTCTCAGATTCTTCAGGCTTTGTGGCATCCAGTCTTTCTCCTCTAGGCAACTATTAGTAACCCGTTTCAACATGTTTCAAGGGAAAAAAGCTGTGCAGCATAATCAGCACTTTATCATCTCCAAATCTTATATTAAAACCAGTGTGTATGTACTCACTGCCCTCCGGAATTTATCTAGTGTTAAGCAAAATCAACTGAGAATGAAACACTTTCCGGAATTAGCAGGTATTATTACACCATTGTAGACAGTTACGAAAGCTATCTCAGTTGAGGATTGCTTTAGAAAGTCAAAACGAAATATTTTGGAAATCTTACACAACCAGGATCTATTGTTGATGACTGATGTGTGATGTTTCAGGCTGCCAGACTTTTCTTCAAGAAAACCTTATTACCAATCACAATGTAAAGACTATGCTTTTGTCTGAAACTTGGTTGGATGCAAATAATGAAAGAACCGTAATGCTAGAAGCCACACCACCTAACTACAGCTTACTAAGGGCGCTTTCACATGGTACGGGAGTCCGTACTCGGGTACGGTATTTGGTCAAAATCCACTTATTTCGTACCATGTCAACACAGACTGTACCGTGCCAGAATACGGCCAGAGAGACCTGCCTTGGAGGTAGTATCCAAGTCCAGGTACGAGCGGCCACGTACCATGTGAACACAACCCGTACTCTGGCCGTACTCAAGACAATAGACGCGCTCCATGCGGAAATGACGACACCGCCGGCCGAAATTACAGAATCACCTCGCGACCATACAAATACCAGAACAACGCGATTCAAGCATCCCACAGCAACACAGCAGGTTACAAAACGGCGGGTTTACTACAACACTGACCCTGTAGATGGCTTCAGGTAGCAGCTGACCAGTAGACCAGTTTGTTTACATTCTAGGCTGTCGCTCGTTTTATGATGTCGGTACTTCTCACTCCCTTGTTTGTTGGAGGACTAAGACTTATTTGTATACCGCCACCTGCTGTTTATTTGTAGTAAAAGACTGGATCGCAATACGGGCAGAGATCCGTGACATGTGAACAGAAAAAATTAGCATTTTCTCTGGCCGTTTTCTGGTACGGGCCACACATGTGAAAACGGCCTAAATGAAAACAGGCAACAAAGAGGGGAGGGGGGGTTGGGAGGGGCGGTCTGGGAACTATTTTTAAAAATACACTGAACTTTAAAAAGATACTTCTGGGTACATTTCACTCCTTTGAATACTTTGCCACAGAGATAAAAGAGCCCAACAAGGTCTTAGTCATAAATATGTACAAACCCCCCAAAGCTAGCTCAAACTTCATTAATGACCTAAACACTATTCTTTCTGTAATATGTATTGAATATGACCAACCTATTATTGTGGGACATCTGAACAGTCATACTGACAACCCCCAGGATAGACTGACTTAAACATTAAGTGATACTCTCCTTAACTTTGGCCTAACCCAACATATCAATCAGCCAATACACAAACAAGGTCACACTTTAGACCTAATTATTAACAAAGGACTGAAAATCTCTAACATCTCCGTAGTGGATGTTGCAATTTCTGACAACTTTTTTGATTCCGGCTAAATTATCTAATCAAAATAAGACCATAGTAAAAAAAACGCCCCCTTGTTGACAGCTAAGCTGAAATCTTTAAACAAATTTACTGCTCTAACTCACCCAGTCTCATAAATCATTAATGCCATTGCTCCAATTAAAGTAAAAGTAGTCTCAGGTAGAAACTAGTCTCCATGGACCAACACTCCTCTGGTACACACAGTTAAAAAAGGGAGTGCCGTCAGGCCGAAAGAAAATGGATGAAAACTCAATTCCAGGTTCACTATGAGATCTACAAAAACAAGCTGAACAAATATAACTTCATTCTGAAAACTGCAAGAGAAACATTCTTCTCTGAAATCTTTACCAGAGACATTAATAACACTCAGACTCTATTCGCAACAGTTGAAAGACTAACTAAACCTCCAGTGACAGCAGCTCCTCAGCTACACTCCACTAGGGCCTGTAGGAAATTTACCAATTTCCTCACTGAAAAGATTCTAGAAATCAGAAGATCAATCTGTAAAGCAGCACCCAACCCACCACCATTTTCATTCCCATGTTAAAATAATGCAGGTAAAATGTCAAATTTCAAAAAACTGAATAAATCACATCTTGATGAAATTATTAAATTGCTAAACTCCTCCTCTTGCTGCCTCGATATCTTACCCACACCTTTTTTAAAGAAAGTCCTCCCTGTCATCAAGTCCGATCTGATGCAAATAGTTAACGCATCCTTCCAGTCAGGTGTCTTCCCCCAGGCCCTCAAAACAGCAGTTATCTAACCCCTATTAAAGAAAAACAACCTAGATAATACATTGATGCAGAATTATAGGCCAATCTCTAATCTCCCATTCATCAATGAGATTATTAAAAAAGCTGTATCTCAACAACTAACTACATTCCTGACAATGAACGACTCCTTAGATAATTTTCAATCTGGTTTCCGTGCCCATCATAGCACTGAGACTGCCCTAGTCAAAGTTGACATGACATCCGCATAAATACAGACAGCGGCAGAACCATAGTTCTGGTTCTGTTGGACCTCAGTGCAGTGTTTGAAAATGTTGATCAAAAAACATTACTGGAACGATTGGAGAGCTGGATCGGACTCACTGGTACAGTACTTCAATGGTTTAAGTCTTACCTCAAAATAGACAGTTCTTTGTGTCCATTGGGAATTTCTCATCAGAACAAACATAAATCACATATGGGGTCCCCCAGGGCTCCATCCTGGGACCCCTCCTGTTCAATATTTATATGCTCCCAATAACCAAGATTATAGCAGCCAATCAGATAAATTATCATAACTATGTGACACACAGCTATACATTACATTGTCACCAGGTGACTTTGATTCTATCCAGACCTTAAATAAATGAATTGAACAAAACCATTGACTGGATGTTCCCGTAACTATCCTCCAGCATAAACTAGAAACAAAAAACTGAAGTAAATTTATTTTTGAGACTAAGGAGAAACGATCCAGACTCAGCCATTTTATTCAGCTCATAACAACTAAAATGGGCTTTATGTAGGCCCATAATACAGGTGTAATAATGGACTCAGACTGAACCTCCAGGGTCACATAAAGGCATAACAGGTCAGACTTCTTTCAACCTGAAGAACAATTTCATTAGGATTAAAGGACTAATGTCACAGAAGGACTTTGAAAAACTGATCCATGCGTTTATCTTTAGTCGGATTTATTACTGCAACAGCGTCCTCACAGGTCTACCTAAAAAAGCAATCAGACAACTGCAGCTGAACCAGAACGCTGCTACCCGTGTTCTCACTAGAACTAGGAAAGTAGAACACATCACCCCAGTTCTTAAGTCCTCACACTGGCTCCCTGTACCTCAGAGAATAGATTTTAAAATACTCCTACTAGTTTATAAATCACTGAACGGTTTAGCACCAAAGTATGTTGGAGATCTGCTGTCACTATACTAACCCAGCAGACCACTCAGGTCCTCCAACTCGAGCTTATTTAACATTCCTAAAATTGGAACTAAACAAGGAGAGGCAGCTTTCAGCTTCTATGTTCCACAAATCTGGAACAAACTTCCAGAAGAATGCAAAGATGCTGAATCGTTAGGCTCTTTTAAATCAAATATTAAAACTCTACTATTCAGAGCTGCCTTTGTGCCCTAAATTGCGCTTTCTGATCACTATTTGATTCTCGTGGTTTAAGTTTTATTCTTATTTTTTTATTTCTGTTTTAATCTATTGTGTTTTATCTGTTTTTATTCTATATTGCATAAATTTGTATTTTATCTGTTTTTAATCTACATTGCATAAATTTGTTCCTTACATCATGTTTTCTTATTTATTGATTGTGTCTATCTGTTAAACCTATATCTATCTGTTTTTCTCAAATCATGGTTCTGTTGTACATGGTTTTTACTAAAAATACAAAAATAATGAAAACACTAGATACTCATTTACACAGTTCATCAGCAAAAAAAGAAAGAAATAAAGGTGTTCAGGGGTTGAGTTGGACTTTAAACACACACATTTTTTGCCAAGCCAAAGCTCTGTTTTTTGTGATTCTTTGCTTTTTTTTCATAATGATTGGCTTGAATTCCTCATAGGCCAGCATCAGTAATTCCAACTCCACTTCTTTAAAGTATTCTGCCCTTTCTCTTCAGTTTCCTTTGTGATTTGTGAATTCGGTGATCCATTAGGAGGGCATTTATGTTTCAGGGTTTACCAGGAGTAGGTTGATTAAGCTGATCCTTATCTGATGTTCTACAACCGGCATACTCAGGCTATGCAGGTTTATGGTTGATTAACAGAGAATTCAGAGTTTACCACATGGTAAGTTAACCAGGCTTTCTGGCACAGCCCCCTGCAGGTGCAGTTCTGTACATGCTTTGAAGGCCTTAAATTTTACCCTACTATGTATTGTTTTATAAAATGTTGATCTCAGGTCCATGCATGCATAACTGCCAGTCAAGCATTGGATTTCAAACGTTGAAGTCTTGAGGTTCAAGATGCAGAAGGACAAAATTATTCTCATATTCTTCAGGCTTTGTGGCATCCAGTCTTTCTCCTCTAGGCAACTATTAGTAACCCGTTTCAACATGTTTCAAGGGAAAAAAGCTGTGCAGCATAATCAGCACTTTATCATCTCCAAATCTTATATTAAAACCAGTGTGTATGTACTCACTGCCCTCCGCAATTTATCTAGTGTTAAGCAAAATCAACTGAGAATGAAACACTTTCCGGAATTAGCAGGTATTATTACACCATTGTAAACAATTACAAAAGCTATCTCAGTTAAGTGTTGCTTTAGAAAGTCAAAACGAAATATGTTGGAAATCTTACACAACCAGGATTTATAGTGGGTTTCAACAGCTCATTTAAATGAGGAAATGCAGCTTTCGATGACAGTTCAAAGTCCAACCAATAACAAGATTAGATTCTTTATAACATGAGTCTTTTGAAATAAGATGGTTAATTATTGTTAGTACTGCTGGAACAATGCAAGTTAGATAATGAACAAATAGAGAGGGCATGGAGATATGTTTCTAATGAAAAAGTGGTGTTTTCATCTTGCCAATAAATAAAGTCAGGTCATTTAATGTGATCGTAAGGTGAGTAAATCACTCAGAACAGTGAGGCTAACTTTCAGAGATAGTTGAGCAAAGGCTGATATGAATACAGTTAAAGCTTTTTATTTTATGAGATCAGTAAAATAGTTATTACTTTCTTTGTTATATGAACAATTTGACAAATTTTATAGATCAGCAGGAGTTCCTGAATCACACTCAAGAGCCAAATATCAAAACCAGTGTGAATAAGTGACAGATTATTCACTCTGGATTGTCACATTAAGTTAGATAATGAACAAATAGAAAGGGCACGGATGTAATGTTTCTAATGAAAAAGGAGTGTTTTCATCTTGCAAATGAATGATGCAGGCCATTTAATGTGATCGTAAGAAAGAGCAGTATTTCTCTGACTCACCACTAAGGCTGATATGAATGCAGTTACAGCTTTTTTGATTTTATGAGATCAGTAAAACAGTTGTCAAAATTGGACAACGATGTCCATGTTGGGTTCCTATGTAATTAGCGCATAGCCAGAAATACCAGCCAGAATTTTTAGCATAATTAACAGAGTTGTTTGATCAATGGCAGCAAAAGCAAAATCAACTGGGAATGAAACACTTTCCTGAATTAGCAGGTATTATTACACCATTGTAAACAGTTACGAAAGCTATCTCAGATGAGGATTGCTTTAGAAAGTCAAAACGAAATATGTTGGAAATCTTACACAACCAGGATCTATTGTTGATGACTGATGTGTGATGTTTCAGGCTGCCAGACTTTTCTTCAAGAAAACTTGTCAACCAGCACCAGTCTGGTTACCGAGAAAATAGCATTCCGGTGAATATTAGTAATAGAAATTACAAAGGCAACCCCCCCCCCCGCATCAGGTCAAATCTCTAAAATATTGCCTGTCAGAATAACTTAAAAACTACCAATGGATATCTTAAATTGGCATTACTCAATGTCCGTTCCTTATTAAATAAATCTTTTTTAATTAATGACCTTATTACCAATCACAATGTAAAGACTATGCTTTTGTCTGAAACTTGGTTGGATGCAAATAATGAAAGAACCGTAATGCTAGAAGCCACACCACCTAACTACAGCTTTCTAAATGAAAACAGGCAACAAAGAAGGGGGGGGGGTGTGGGGGGTGTGGGGCGGTCTGGGAACTATTTTTAAAAATACACTGAACTTTAAAAAGATACTTCTGGGTACATTTCACTCCTTCGAATACTTTGCCACAGAGATAAAAGAGCCCAACAAGGTCTTAGTCATAAATATGTACAAACCCCCCAAAGCTAGCTCAAACTTCATTAATGACCTAAACACTATTCTTTATGTAATATGTATTGAATATGACCAACCTATTATTGTGGGACATCTGAACAGTCATACTGACAACCCCCAGGATAGACGGACTTAAACATTAAGTGATACTCTCCTTAACTTTGGCCTAACCCAACATGTCAATCAGCCAATACACAAACAAGGTCACACTTTAGACCTAATTATTAGCAAAGGACTGAAAATCTCTAACATCTCCGTAGTGGATGTTGCAATTTCTGACAACTTTTTTGATTCCGGCTAAATTATCTAATCAAAATAAGACCATAGTAAAAAAACGCCCCCTTGTTGACAGCTAAGCTGAAATCTTTAAACAAATTTACTGCTCTAACTCACCCAGTCTCATAAATCATTAATGCCATTGCTCCAATTAAAGTAAAAGTAGTCTCAGGTAGAAACTAGTCTCCATGGACCAACACTCCTCTGGTACACACAGTTAAAAAAGGGAGTGCCGTCAGGCCGAAAGAAAATGGATGAAAACTCAATTCCAGGTTCACTATGAGATCTACAAAAACAAGCTGAACAAATATAACTTCATTCTGAAAACTGCAAGAGAAACATTCTTCTCTGAAATCTTTACCAGAGACATTAATAACACTCAGACTCTATTCGCAACAGTTGAAAGACTAACTAAACCTCCAGTGACAGCAGCTCCTCAGCTACACTCCACTAGGGCCTGTAGGAAATTTACCAATTTCCTCACTGAAAAGATTCTAGAAATCAGAAGATCAATCTGTAAAGCAGCACCCAACCCACCACCATTTTCATTCCCATGTTAAAATAATGCAGGTAAAATGTCAAATTTCAAAAAACTGAATAAATCACATCTTGATGAAATTATTAAATTGCTAAACTCCTCCTCTTGCTGCCTCGATATCTTACCCACACCTTTTTTAAAGAAAGTCCTCCCTGTCATCAAGTCCGATCTGATGCAAATAGTTAACGCATCCTTCCAGTCAGGTGTCTTCCCCCAGGCCCTCAAAACTGCAGTTATCTAACCCCTATTAAAGAAAAACAACCTAGATAATACATTGATGCAGAATTATAGGCCAATCTCTAATCTCCCATTCATCAATGAGATTATTAAAAAAGCTGTATCTCAACAACTAACTACATTCCTGACAATGAACGACTCCTTAGATAATTTTCAATCTGGTTTCCGTGCCCATCACAGCACTGAGACTGCCCTAGTCAAAGTTGACATGACATCCGCATAAATACAGACAGCGGCAGAACCATAGTTCTGGTTCTGTTGGACCTCAGTGCAGCGTTTGAAAATGTTGATCAAAAAACATTACTGGAACGATTGGAGAGCTGGATCGGACTCACTGGTACAGCACTTCAATGGTTTAAGTCTTACCTCAAAATAGGCAGTTCTTTGTGTCCATTGGAAATTTCTCATCAGAACAAACATAAATCACATATGGGGTCCCCCAGGGCTCCATCCTGGGACCCCTCCTGTTCAATATTTATATGCTCCCAATTACCAAGATTATAGCAGCCAATCAGATAAATTATCATAACTATGTGACACACAGCTATACATTACATTGTCACCAGGTGACTTTGATTCTATCCAGACCTTAAATGAATGCATTGAACAAACCAATGACTGGATGTCCCGTAACTTTCTCCAGCTAAACAGAAACAAAACAGAAGTAATTATTTTTGGACCTAAGGAGGAACGATCCAGACTCAGCACACAGCTTCAGCTCATACAACTAAAAGTGACTCATCAGGCCCATAATCTAGGTGTAATAATGGACTCAGACCTGAACCTCCAGGGTCACATAAAGGCAATAACAAGGTCAGCCTTCTATCACCTGAAGAACATTTCTAGGATTAAAGGACTAATGTCACAGAAGGACTTTGAAAAACTGATCCATGCGTTTATCTTTAGTCGGATTTATTACTGCAACAGCGTCCTCACAGGTCTACCTAAAAAAGCAATCAGACAACTGCAGCTGAACCAGAACGCTGCTACCCGTGTTCTCACTAGAACTAGGAAAGTAGAACACATCACCCCAGTTCTTAAGTCCTCACACTGGCTCCCTGTACCTCAGAGAATAGATTTTAAAATACTCCTACTAGTTTATAAATCACTGAACGGTTTAGCACCAAAGTATGTTGGAGATCTGCTGTAACTATACTAACCCAGCAGACCACTCAGGTCCTCCAACTCGAGCTTATTTAACATTCCTAAAATTGGAACTAAACAAGGAGAGGCAGCTTTCAGCTTCTATGTTCCACAAATCTGGAACAAACTTCCAGAAGAATGCAAAAATGCTGAATCGTTAGGCTCTTTTAAATCAAAGATTAAAACTCTACTATTCAGAGCTGCCTTTGTGCCCTAAATTGCGCTTTCTGATCACTATTTGATTCTCGTGGTTTAAGTTTTATTCTTATTTTTTTATTTCTGTTTTAATCTATTGTGTTTTATCTGTTTTTATTCTATATTGCATAAATTTGTGTTTTATCTCTTTTTAATCTATATTGCATAAATTTGTTCCTTACATCATCTTTTCTTATTTATTGATTGTGTCTATCTGTTAAACCTATATCTATCTGTTTTTCTCAAATCATGGTTCTGTAACCATGTATTTGGTTTGGTAAAAGTACTCTGACTTTTCCCTGCTACCTCAGTTACCGATGCCTGTCAATAATCAGATCAGTTGCTGGTTTCGGAGTGGATATTAACTCCTGCGGCTGGGAAGTAGTGTTACTTTTGGCCCCAATACTGCTCAAAATATGTAAGCCTTGGCTATTTTATTGTATATTTCTGCCTGCTCATGCAGGAGTTGTAGGCCATAAAACACTGCCCCCTAGTGGTTGTGTGGTGTAAACAATGAGAGGTGTAGAACTCAACCACCGGCAACCTGCCAAGGGTTTACTTCGCGTCTAGCTCAATGACTGCTGGAGATAGGAACTAAACCCCCAAACACCATTGCCCCATTTCCAGTAGGGCCTGTACGGTACAGTATGAAAGGGTCTGTACGGCCTGGAACGGGAAGGTGGTGTTGCATTACCATCTCAAAAGAACTGTAGTGGGCGAGGACATGGGCGGGTTTAGCTTAACAAAAGCTCCAGCAAAATGCAGTCACAACAAAAGCTCCAGGGAAAATGATCTATCTTCTGTTGTTGAGGATTAAATTTTTGGAAAAAATATATTTTTTTTTAAAACCAACTTAAGCTTCCACAGCTCTGAGTGATGTCAATCTAGCCATCTTGCTTTACAGGGATACTTTCCAGTTTGTTTTTAGTTGGACATTAAATTAATCAGTCAGCTCCAGGATAGGGAGATTGCAATCAAAGCAGGTTTTTGAAAATATTATTTTATCACTTACGATGTCTAATAACGAAATAAAATCTGGCAGGAAAAAAATTCTTAAAATCTGAAATCAGATTTGGTATTAAGAAAAATCAGCGATTTTATTTTTAAGCCACATCACCCTGTTCTACTTCCAAGTATTTCTGTAAATATTCACCCTCTATTCTGAACATTTAATCCTGTAAAATAAGAGGGGTTTGGCCCTTGTTTAATATGTTAGTCATGGGAATCATATTTTGACACAAAAATAAATAGACCAAATACTGCATTGAAAAATCTCAAATTAAAAGTACTTTTCTGCCATTAAAATTGTGTTTTTGGTTTCATTTATTAAAATACAAAACCTAAAACAAACCTAAAACAATTTAAAAATAAAAAATATATATATATTTTTTAAATCTAGAAAAATGTGTTTTTTCTGAAACCAGGAAGAATATCTGTGAACCTGAGCCTACTTTGAAAAAGACTTTAAGCACCACAGTAGCAGGACATGAACCTGGACCTATTGAAGAGGAGTCACCAACACTAACCATTCAGCAAACATGACAACATGATGCAATTCTTGGATTCAGTATTATATATACTTACAAGATCCCCACGTTGTTTGAAACTTATATAATTAAATATTTTTAGGCTGCTTGCAGTTAACTGCAGTGTGCTACTCATTTGAAACTTTTAACAATAGCTTACTCTGAGACAAAAAAACAACTCTAGATCAATCAGCGACTACTGCTGCTGCGTAGGAGTGAGAGGGATATCATCTTACCAGACCAATCAGTCTATAGGTGGGCATTTCGGGACACTTTGGCACGCTTGGAACCAAGGCAGAGGTAGTCCGAAAAAAAGGGGTCGGTGGGGTTGGCTTGGAACAGATGCAGGTAACGGAAACACGCCAAAGCGTCCTGTTCCGTACCATACTGGCACTAGTGGAAATGGGGAAAATGTGAGCTTATGCATTACAAACAATAGACAAACGAACGATGCATTTAACAAATTTCATAGATCAGCAGCTGAAGTTGAATCACTCAGATTTATTGCCAATGTGTGTGTGAGCAGAGTCTTTATCCATTTACCTATTTCCCTGTAAAATATATTTTTCTTTAAATTAACTGTAATGATACAGATGTACATGTAGGATTCCTTCCTTCCTTCCTTCCTTCCTTCCTTCCTTCCTTCCTTCGTGTCTCTTTTTTTAGTCTTTTACCATGCCCTGGTGTAAGTCTTAATCTTGCCTTGTGTCTCTCTACCTATTTCCCTTCCTCCATTTGTATTGTATTTCCCTATGTCCTTCATTCCTCCTTTGTGCTCAATTGCTCCTTTTTTCATTTCTTCAATTTTTTCCATAGTTTTTAATTTCTTAACCATTGCTAACTTGGTGACATGGGGAAATAGAGAACAAGTTATAAGTAGACCTTGTAAAACAAATGATTTATCATATGTCACACAGCAGAGTTTATGCATGTATGCATATCAAACATGAAGGACAATGGCCCCTGTGAACCAGGGTTAAGAAACAATATACTAAAACATGTGATTAATTATTGTTAATGTTCACATGCTTACCTTGAGTTTTAACATAAGTGGTTCCAGTTCAAGGGGTCCTGGTGAAAATTTTTAAATGTTTTGAAACATTGCTCAGTGAAGCCCCTTTTTAAATAAACCTTGAGCCCCCTTTCCTTTATAAGTCTTCATGTTCCTGCATAAAAGTGGGTGTGGGCATCACTGACTGCAAGTCAACCATTCGGAGCTTTTACAAGCTGAGATACAGGTACCACTTACACAAGGACAAAATTCTTAGGAAACCTATTCAGTTGTTTTGTCTCGCCCATTCTCGCTTCTCTAGGCAAACAGCCAAGCCCGTTTTAAGATGTGTGCTGTCAAGAAAGCTGGGAAACAGAATCTGTCTGTTATCAGTTCCAAATTATATGTAAAAAAATGTGCCTTCACTCTTTCCAGTAAGTTATCCTGATTCTGACATATAAATCAAGCACCAACATCTAAAAATTGGCACCACTTTAGGCCTTGACTTTTTGCAGATCCTAGATTTGCTTTGTTAACCCTTGAAGACAAGGATAAAACTGTATGTTGTATAAATACAAGAGCTGTCAAACAATTACAATTTTTAATCTAATTAATCACTGCATAATGTGAATTAATCAAAATTAAACAGGATTAATTAGCATTCCGAAATATGACGAAAAATCTACACAAAAAAATTTGGTTTAAAATGACAAATCCAGATGACGTTGATCTTATATAAATGAAATAAAGGTGACCTAAATTGATTTCTTTTATTTTTATTCAACAATCACATTCACTCTTGATAATTTTAACCTATAGGCAAACTTAACTGGCTGACATTTTCTCTATTTAAAGATGACCGTTTCAGAATGGTATTCTGTCACCCCAGTCGTTTCCTCCCCATCCCCAGACGCCTCTGGCTACCTGCTCCATTATTATTCCACTCACGTAGGGTCTTTGGGCGTGGGCACGTCACTGGTGTGCGGGGAGGGGTTTCTGTCTTCGCTGCCCGGTGGCGGCCTTGGTCCCCATTTTACTGTACAACTTAGACACTTTCACTTATAACATTTTCATGAGACACACATGTAGGGACCTTGTGGTGGGCACGCTTTTTGGCTACAGAGGCGGAGCCCTTTAAAGTGCCTTGTCTCTGGTGCAGGTGCCCACTGCTTAACTACATCTAGACACTGAGGGCCCAGGGTGGGAGATGGGGGTGCCTGGCAGCATTCCCATGCCCCACACCTCTGTTTTAAGTGCACATAAGAACAACACACAATAGCATATTTGAGCAGGAGGAGAGAGGCTAGGGGTCTTCCCATGCCCCTGTTCTTTCGACAATCATGGGCTGGGGTCCGGGAAGTATATCAGGCCGTCTGGTTGGGGACCTGGGCTGGTGGGCTACTCTTGCTGTGGTGGGGGCTTTTGCGGTCTGCTTTTCCCCATCTTAGTGGGCAGGGGGTTTGTCTCCCAATTGCAGGCATAGGTTGCTCTATTGGGCCATCAGTGCCTGGACCTGGGAGTATAGAGTATATATGGGGCGTATGAATGAGTGTAGAGCATCCATTCTTGGGTGTCCTGATGTGATGGTATCAATGTGTGTGTGTAAGAGGGAGGGTACGTGTGATTGTGTCTGTGTGTCTCTGTCTACTTGTCAGTGTGGGTCTTCGGCTGCCTTCTTGCCCGGCGCATCTCAGGCCCCACATCCAGGAGGGGCCTTTTTCCCCTCCGTCACTCTCCGCCGGGGAGTGATGCCCCTGCCTGCTGGCTCTCGATGTCTGGGGCCGGGGATCTGGATGCACTCTGGCTTGCATGCCTGGCTGGTCCTGGGTGGGCCGGTGTGTCGGGCAGCAGAGGTCATCCTTGGGTTGGTTGGGGGTGCCAATTTTGAATAGAAGGTTGAAACATTTTAAATAAAGAGGTGAGAGAGAGTCCTTCATTTTCTTGGAGGTTTATTTACTTGAGTTTGATCAAACACAAGGAGACATAGAGTTACAGAGTGTCGTCAGGAATCTGTGTAAGCTGAACCTGCTTCCCGCTAAGTGACAGAGCATTTTAATGATTCTGGCTCAGGAGTTGGGTGTTCGTTTTGTGATCGGAAGGTTGCTAGTTCGAGCCCCGGCTCTGACAGTCTAAGTCGTTGTGTCCTTGGGACACTTCACCCGTTGCCTACTGGTGGTGGTCGGAGGGCCCGGTGGCGCCTGTGTTCGGCAGCCTTGCCAGGTGCTGGCTACAACGTGGCTACAACGTAGCTTGCCATCACCAGTGTGTGAATGTGTGTGTGGATGGGTGAATGACTGAACGGAAAAAGCGCTATACAAATGCAGGCCATCTATTCCCTTTCCATCTATAAACAAGACTCTCTGACGAAGTTCCCCAGACACCCAGGCGCCCTGACTGGATAAGTCCAGTTCAGTCCACATCAGCATTTTTAAGGGCTGCGAGGGTCGTTTCCATAGGAACGCAGATGTAGGACTATTACTAACATATCTATGTGACGTAATCTACATCATACAGTATGTTTAAGCAAAACTAATAACCTAAATACAGAATCTAATACAGTCACTATGAGCATTGTGAATACACAGAACAGTTCATTCCTAATAAATATCTCAATATACATTTTTCAGTGTCATTCGGTGGATCGACAGGGGTCGGCTCTGGTGCCCCGACCTGCTGTTGGTTCTGTGGGTTCCGCTGCCTGGTCAGTTCATTTGGGTGTCTGGGCTTGGTTGAGTCCCTGGTCTCGGCGCTCTGCAGGGGGCGGGATCTGGACTTGGGAGCTGGTAGATCTGGTTGTCTAGGCGCTGGCTGGGCGTGGACTGGAGAGGGCGTACATCCGCTGTGGCTGTTACTGTTGCTCCCTGGTGTGTGTGTGTGTGTGGGGGGGTTGTTAGCATTGTGTGGGTTGGCCCGGGGTGGCTGTGGCATGTGTCGTCCGTCGGCTGGCTGCACTTCCCTGCCCCCTGTGATTTGCAATTACAGCAACTTTGATTGCTGTGAAAAATTCTGGCTTTCAAGTTATTGTTGGCTTCTCTTTTAACTAGGCTCAAAGCAATACACAGTTAAGCTTGAGTATATACACCATTAATGACTGTTGATGCAGAGTCCACATGTACTAAGGATTGTATTGGAAGCACTTTGTCATGTAGTAAGCTAATTTTTGCCCAACCCCTGTCTTTCATATTAAATATTGATTGTACGGTCTACATTTGATTTATTATCCACACATGTATGCTACATTTATGCGTTTTTTCGGGGTCCCCCACCCTTTCATCTTACTGGTAGCAAGTTGTGGAACATCAGGGTGGATGACTGAAATAACCAAGAATTTTGACATGAATGTTATCTGCATACATTCCGATTTAAAGGCACAGTGTGTAATTTTTGGCCAGTAGGGGGCAGTGCATACCTAAATTATAACAAGCATGTGGTATCTGTGTCTTTGAGTAAGAGCACATCAGTCTCTCTTCCATAGCTTGGAACTAGTGACGAGGTAAAAATGAATTTATGGCAAAACTTTTTTGCATTTTGAGGGGAAATCAATGTTTTAATAGCAGGCGTGTTCCGTGCGCTTTGTCCGTCCGCGCACTGGTAGAAGTAAAGACGTCATCTAATATGGATTTCCCCCGAAAAGAGGACCCGTGCCTATGTATTTTTAAACTGATTTTTAAAGCCATATTTTACAATATCGCCAATATTATGCAATTAATGTGCTTCAGGTAATTATTATTACATAATATTTAAATGGCTATTTTCAAAGATGTACTGCAAAAACTACACACTGTAACTTTAACAAAGAGACAACGTGAACTTTAGCAATAATTTAGCTTCGTCTAACAAAGACTGTGGTCTGAAATCACGGAAAAAAAAAAAAAAGGGAATTAGTGGCTACCCTCGGTGTAGCGCGTTTCTGAGACCGCTGTGTGTGCCCTAAGGTATCTATCACACATCCGCAGTATGACACAAATAAAACAAAATAATTCCCTACAATCAGATAACTTTGCTTATTACTAAAGGACGAACACTACCACGGTCATGAAAGTGACACAAACAATAAAGTTCACAATTTACTCGTAAATAGAAACACAGCACAGAAACTTCACAGAGCGCTCAAATCACACAGATCAATAAAATTGAGAACAGGTATGCATCAGACTACAAATAATTCATGATTAATTCCACCCAGATTGTAAAATAAATTGAAACAGTCTTATTGTCTTTTGGAAAGTCGTCCAGGTAAAAAAACAAAAAAAAGATATACCGCGTTCTTGATTGCGACGGAAAAACGCGGAGCTGGACAACAGAGCGCAAAAAGGGGATGAAAAACATTTTTAAAAAGAGAAGGGAAGCTTCAGAAACGAAGACTAGTGGAATGCAAAAATACCTTTGGTGGCCACTCAGAGCTAACGAAAGACTTAGTTGCAAAAAGGGGGAAATCCAAAAACATGTGTTAGGAAAAAAGGGAATCTCTTCTTTTGTAGACCCAGAGAACTTTCACCCACGAGAGCGAGTTTTGAAGAGGAGGAGGTTCCGCTATTCCAGAGATTTAACGCAAAGCGCCAGTGCTGTTCCCTCCTATTTTGTGCGGATGGTCCACTCACACTGCCAGAACTGCAGCAGGTTTGATGGATTGACGCTCCTGCCAATCAGCTTGACAGGATCTCCAGAGTTCAGCTGATTTATAGGAGAGAGATAGGCAGACAACTCTCCCATTGGTTATTGGAATGACCGAGACCGCTGCTTATTGAAGTGCTGGCATCATATTTGTAGAGCCCTTTTGATATCATATCCACGGC
The DNA here is from genome assembly GCA_028564705.1 of Apricaphanius iberus. NCBI lineage: Eukaryota > Metazoa > Chordata > Actinopteri > Cyprinodontiformes > Aphaniidae > Apricaphanius > Apricaphanius iberus. The sequence goes on from JAPXFQ010000338.1 coordinate 3,045,893, forward strand.
TCAGACCCAATAAGTTTCATTTCTGTATTTATGTCTAAAAAGGCAGTTGGTTAATTGATTGAGGTTTAAAAAATCCCCTATTGTATAAGAATGTAACGAGAATGTGAGATATGCTGTTTGTAGATGCTTTCCTGATCTTTTTTTAGCCTATATGTAATAGAATTGAATTTGTTAAAATATTTTCTAACAGTAATCCCTTACGATCCATTGCATTACCAGGTTGTCAGTTGATTTTTTAAATGAGGCATGTAAACAGCTTTCTGTAAAAATAATGTCAAGCACTGGGTGTGCTCCATTACATAATTGTTGTGTTTTTTTATTATTGTGTTCATATATAGTGTTCAGGATGACATGGACCCTGTTTTCAGTGTGTGATCTCCTTCCATTAGGCTTCAAATGTGATGGAGTTCAGAATTCTTTCTGTCAGTCTTGGAGAGGATCCACCCACCTTTTTCAAGGCCTGCATTGTAAGTGACCTTTATTCTTCTTTACATCCTCTCATTTCTCCTCCCATTCCTTAGTTTCACCTATTTGCATCTTTTCCTGCAACTTTACTTCTGTTTTTCTCTACTTCACTCTATAGCTTCCCTCCTCTCTACCTACCATCCATGTGAATATATACCGTGGAAATATATAAATAAATACAATTGGAAATATATTTGTAAATAATTAATTAAATATGGAAAAAATAAATATAATCATAAATAAGATTGAAAATACATTTGTAAATAAATGAATATAGCAATAAATAAATATGGAAATAAAATAAATAAATAAATAAATACAATTGAAAATACATTTATAAATAAATGAACATGTGTGGAATTTAGTAATGTCATTACACATTCATTTATTTACATTTTTATTTTATTTAGTTATTTTTTACACATTTATTTATTTCCACATTTATTTATTCATTGCTGTTTATTTACACATTTAGTTATTTATGACAGCCTAAACATGTGAAGGTTCTCCAAAAACTGTACACTAAAATCAAAAATATTTATCTTTGTTACAGTATAAATTCACCCTTAGCATTATCTACAGAGAGATTGTTGTTACTTTGTTACTGCATTTTGGAGAAATAAATTCCTGAAAGTGACCCAATCCTGGATTGGCATAATGCAGGTATTTGACATCATATTTCTACCAAAATTGAGTGTAACATTTAATCAATTCTGGAAATGGTATGGAAAAGTAGTAGGTAGCTCATAAATATATATATATACATATATATATGAATGCAGAATCTTTTGATAAAAAAGAAGTGTTTGTTCAGTATTCAAGAGCACTTTATATATCAGGACAGAAACAACCAAAACACAACACCCTGTGTCTGTCCCACAGTAAAAGACAACATGGAGAGGTGGAGAGGATTGTTCAGAAAAAAACCCCCCACTACAACTACCAATAGCTTTGTTCCCCACTCGGAAAGACATACCTGCTCAGAGACCCTCAGTGAAAAAAGACACACCGAGTGGGGATGTGGACAAAGAAGCCGGGGCATATTATAATACTGCTGGGGGGCGGGATGCCCCTGATCCCCGTGACCTCCGGGTCCTGTTCCGGGCCTGTCCTGGCGTAGCTGCTTTCCGGCGTAGCCCGTGGTAACAGGAGCTTACCAGCAACATTAGTGTTGTGTTCATTAATCCATGTTTGTGTGTAGTGAATATTACTAGATCTGCTTTGTTAGTGTTGTTCTTTCTTTCTTTCTTTTCTTTCTTTTCTTTCTTTCTTTCTTTCTTTCTTTCTTTCTTTCTTTCTTTCTTTCTTTCTTTCTTTCTTTCTTTCTTTCTTCCTTCTTATCTCAATTTCATGTCCATAACTTCAAGAAATTAAACCCACAGTAATCACTAATAAAGATTTCTCATACATATATATCAAGTGGAGTATTATAGCAGAGCTGTAATGCTCTGCTTATGAAAGTAAATCTGTTGGGCTTGTACTTGGTACTCAGACACCAATTCTGAGTAGCAAACTGCTAGACAGGACACGTTAAAAAACAAAAAAAACTTTTATGTTCTATGAAGGTTTGAACTTTGAGAGCATTAAAACTGGTGAGAACTGTGAGTAAATGTTAACATATGTCTAACCCGGGCTTTCCACTGGGCGTTTCAGCAGCACGTTACAGGAGCAGCGCGTTTTACTCACGTATTCTTCTGCTTCGCCCTTTCCACGGGGGGCGTCAGCAGCACATAGCAGCAGGGAACCAGCTGTCACCAAGAGAGCCCGAAATCATGTGAGATCAGCAAAATCATGCATGGTTTCTTCAGTAAATGCAACAACAAGCAGGAAAAAGACTACAACATGGTTTCAAAAGGTCTGTGTTTTAATAATATAATATATAATATATATATATATATATATATATATATATATATATATATATATATATATATATATATATATATATAGCATTAATAAGTAGCATAAACTCACCATCTTGCCCCAAAACAGCAGAGACGTCACTCCAGGTTTTATCCTTCTTAAATTTTCCTTATAAAAACTTTGACTGGGGTCATATATGATTCAGTGCTTCTCTACTTCGATGATCAACCTTTCGTCATCCATGGTGTCACGCGAGTGACCCTCCCGCGATCTACTGACTTCTCACGGGGCCGCACAGATAGTATAGTAAAGCTACCGGAAAGAAGCACTTTGTTTTATTTTGAAAATTTCCAGATGCCAAGCTGTTTGAGTTCCTTTCTTCCCCTATCAAAAATGTCCAAATTTCCACGTTTCACAGACGTAGCACGTAGAAAATAGGACTGCCACGTATATTTAGAAAAGTGCTGTGACATGACGCTCCTGTGACGGGGCTAACTCGTGCTACTTTCGCCTCCTGTGGAAAGGATTATATTGATTACAGCGGTGGCTAACAGCCGTGTATGACGTGATGCTGCTGTACCATGCTGCTGACTCGTCCGTTATAAAGGAGATGTGAGACACTTTTATAAAGCGTGTGGTGAGGCATTTTACAGGCGTAAAAAAATATATAGTAATTGTAAAAAAATAAAATTACTACTTTGCGGATTTCGCTTGTTGTGGGTTCTTTTGAGAATGTTTCCCCGCAATAAACGAAGGAGTGCTGTAGATGCAACAGCTTTTACAGTAGATAAAAAATGATATATATATATAAGATATTAAATTCACAGTGATGTAAATACACTGAGAGATTTAACTGGCAAACTAATGTCAATGCATATCAATGAGCCACCAGGGCTCCCAGCTGAACTCTTTACAGAAATCTAGGTTGGTTTTAAGCATAATGAACCCAGTATAGGGACACAGACTTTACAAAGTCTCAACAAACATGATCATACAGTTTTCTGTGACCGTAGTATGGATTGATAAATACCTTAAGAACAGCCACATTAGAACCCGTTTAGCTAACAGTAGCCTAACTACTTTAACTAGCTTACTGCGAATTTTATGCAGTAAAATAGGATAAAATTACATTGAAGTGTCTTAAATGATCCGATAATGCATTGACTTGCTACCAATAAACAATAAAACTGTCAGCCATAACTTTTTAAGCAACGACCTTTGTTTTTTTAGTTTTATAGCAAAGAATGTCGACAAATTCAAGTCTGTACTCACCCGGGTGAAATGGTTGAGTAAGATGACGTCAGTGATGCTGATTTCACATGAAGGAAAAAGAAAATCCCAAAAATATTTTAAAGATAATCCCAAAGCAGTGCTTAATACGTTTCTCTGCTTTATTTTATATTATTATTATTGTTAAATTAAAAAAAACCCAGAAATGTAAGGGCCTGACAATCAAGACTGGATGGTCAAATCACTGTATGTATTCAGAGATACGGAGGACTAAAGCTACATTTACACCGCCCCAAAACGGCAGCGTCAGTTGCAGCAAGATTACAAGTAAGGTCTGTGGTCAAGCACGTTAGAGGTCTGTCAGTCTCTGCGGTGCGTTGTATGTGTTGGCTCCGTCAACTTTTCATGCGTTACTTGTGTTGCAAGCGGCAACATAGCAAACGCAAGCAACGCAGAAGTTCAGCTAGCTGAACTTTGGACGGACTTGACGCAGTGCAGCAACCAATTAGAGCGTCTCACTGTAGTGATGTCACTATACACGTATCTTGAATGAACCGCGGGACGAGTGAAAACATTTTCAACAAACACAGATTTCAAAAACCAGAAATAACACTTACCGAAGACAGATGGACAAGCGCTCCTAAGGATGAATAGAGAACTTGTAGTTAGTGTCCTGGTAGGAGATTTGAGCTCCGATTTGGCCCAGGAGGTCATCAAATTGGGCGCGGGACAGACGGAAATAGCACTGAAAGCGAACCTCATCCATAATCAGCTCCTGGAGCAAATGGTTATACTCCCCAAACTCAGAACGTATCTGAAGAATGGACACTGATGCACCCGATGTTGACATTGTCTAACTTTATCTAGCAAATAAAGCCAAGCCACTCTCTTGTTACGATTCGCCATAGTTCAGAACGCCCTCTTTTTTGCTCTGAAGCAAGCACTGGAACCGAAAAGTACATGCGTCAAACTGAATGCGTTGAGTCCGTTGCCTGACGCAGACAAACTGTGCAGTGTGAATGCAGCATAAACCTTTTAAAGTTGAAGTAAAATTATTTAAATTGTTAAAAACGTACAAATATAGCCACTTTTGCATGGATTGTGGCACATTTTTAGATATTTTTCAAAAATACGAGAACTGGCTCCTTGTCCTCCTTATGTCGTCAGTTACCAACGTTTAAGGCTCTCTACAACATTCAACGGGAGCACCCAGCGTGTCAAAAAAATGAGAGGGGGGTACCACAGGTGTCAATATGTGACACAGAAGGAGCCTCACCATGCATCCATATATGACGAGTTGGGAGTGAGAATGTGTCGTCAGTATTGTAAACAGCTGTTATGCCCCTATTTTATTCAGAATTTTCCAGCTGGTTATATAAAAATGACCCAGAGCAAACAGTATTCACCCCAGTGAACAACAACCCAGTGTTCTGGGCAATTTATTGACCAAAAAAGGAGACAAGAATTGCCGGTAAATTTGGCTGTTTTTTTTCTTTCTTTTTTTTTAGCTGTGGTGTTCATTCATGGCGCTGTGACAGATTTTCACATTTTTGTCTTTGGTTCAACACATCTGAGTATAAGAAAACAAAAGCCAAGTGGTTGGCCTTGAGGATTACCAGGATGGAAAAGATTATCAGCTTCTTAATCGCTGCCAATTTTTAAATTAAACATCCATCCTTCAATGGCCTTAGGACTTATCTTGCTTTTGCTTTTTCTAAACAAGCTATTCTGCATGTTTACATCTGTTTTTTTGGGTACAATTAAGTTAAATCAGTAGAAAGCACACATTTCTAGAGAAAAGCAAACATAGTCATTTTCGATTGCTACATACACAAGGTTTCCGAATTTAATTTAAGATAGTACAACTCAGTTTATTTGATTTCCACAAATGACAGTTCAATACTACAGTTCACTGACATTCATTTTAACCAAAGGATCATTTGTTTAATCCATTTGGGATTTTATAATTGACATGTTTTAAAAAACAAACAGATTTTACACTTATTATGTAAGTCAGTCGTACATATTTGAAGCTTTCAGCATGTTTGACATGTCTCAAAACCTATAGATCTTTATTCATTATAAAAGGTCAAAGCTCATGATCAGTCAGATTCAGTTGGCATTTATAATTACTAACACATTCAAAGAACATTCTACTAAAATACAGTACAGTACCTCTTTTTTGGCTGCACAATTAGAATAATTTCAGAGAGAGTGAAAGAGGGTTTCGAAGGTGTGAGTTTGGATCAGAAGCAGCTGCTCCATGGAAAGCTCTTCGTTAGCCAGTATTTCAGATATAATTGAGTGAATCTGTATGTGCGTGTCACTTTCACAGACCAGGTTTAGATATAGGGCTGAAACATAAACACTTCATATAGACTGGGGAATGGACACAACAACGTGCTCTGAGCATGACTGATTGTGTTTTTTTTGTAAAGTTTCTCTGATTTATCTAAAGACAGGACACACAGCTTTGTGAAATTAATATAACACTGATAACATCCATTCCACCAAGAAAACCCTCCATGATTCCATGAATTTTACATTTTATCTTAGTTCATGATGACCTCTAGGAAAGGATTTTTCCAAATTAAATCAAATTATGTACTGGTGTTCTTTGTTGTCATTGTCAGCAACAAGTTGATGTAAAATCCCCATTATTCATTCTCGGTGGAAGCAGTGCTTACATTCATACATATTATGGTGGCCAACCTCTCTGTAATATTCTCCTCCATTGAATACATAGACATGCCGCCCTCTAACAGTACATTGGTAGTAATTATCGAAGGACGTGCATGGGGGCAGGACATTATTACACTTGCAGCATTTCAGGCAGCAACCCATGGTAGCTTCTGATGGTGTGTTTCCCATATTTGCCAGTCAACTCAGGTTATCTGGAAAAACAAGAGCAAAAAATAAATTTGTGATTTAAAAAACAAAGTCAATTTTCTTTTGCTTTGAGGTATGTGGCTCCGACCTGAACCCACCCTGCATATGTTTGTAAACATACAATGAAATTAGCTTCTGTACCAATCTCTTCCTTAACATAATCAACATTAACAACATCTTCAACCTAACAGGTCACCGTTGTATAACGGCTGAAAGCAGCAGTGTTACCACAGTTATGTAAGATAACTCAAGTGTTGGAGCATGAACCAGACTATCCAAACTGCATTGATTTGTTTGAATGGTTAGTATGTCTTGTGGGTTGCGGGGTAGATCACCAGAAGCAAACGCAACTCAAGTTGTCTTTCATGAACTGTCTCTGAGACAGTTAACTTCTTATCATACAGTATATGTTTGAAAAATACGGTTTGAGTTTTTCAGCCTGCAAGTTTGCATTTGTTTCATCTTTGGATTGGAAGAACCCCCAGCTGTTCTGGGCTCAGATCATGGTAGGTGTTGATCTGCCTCAACTAGCAGGGTGTTGAGGACTGGAAGAAAAAGTAAACCAGCTGAAGAACATTAGTTGAATTGGCTGTTGTTATGCACATTCTCGTAGAGGGGTGTACCAAAGTCCTGATACAGGTCATAATCTTTTTAATACAAAGACTGTTTTTGAATCTGGGATATTTCATCATGGAGTAAAAGTACAAAATTCTGTTTCAGCTTAAATTAGGATATTGCAGAATCTGGCCGGAAAGTAAAGCTCAGTAGAAGCCTCCCTTCAGGTAGTTAACTTCTTTAAAATTGGCATTAGCTGGGCCCCTGATCTTGGCGCCCTACGTGGGGCGGGATCTGGACCCTGGAGCTGGAAGATCTGGATGTCCAGGTGCCGGCTGGGCGCGGCCTGGGGAGGGCGTACATCCGCTGTGGCTCTTGCTGTGGCTCCCTGGCATGTGGGTGTGTGGAGGCGGGCCGGGTTGTTGGCGGTGGGTATTGGTCCGGGGTGGCGGCGGCGTGTGTTGTCCGTCGGTTGGCTGTGGGTCCTCCTTGCCTGCGGCGGCGGCGGGGGGCCCTTGTCGGCTGGTCCCTGGTTGGGGCCCCGCTGGTCCCGTGGCCTCCGGTTCCTGATCCGGGCCCGCCCTGGCGTAGCCGGTTAACGGCGGAGCCCATGGGCTCGTCACTGCGATCTCTCGGCCCCCAGCATTGCGGCTGGTGGGTGCTCCCCTGGGACTTCCATCTGTTCCTCTCTTGGTGGGTGATCGACCCTGCGCTGATCCGCCTGTGGACTCTGTACTCTGTGGGACCCTGGATGCATACATCTCTTGCCTCCTCCATGTCTGTGCCGATTCCTGTAGGACGGATTGACGGTTCCTTACACCAGCTATCAATCACTTGCATGGGGAAACCTTATTCCGACCTGCATGCTCGCACACACATAGGTGTGGGGACATAGGTGAGGACGGACATATCTTAAGCTGAGGTTATCATCATTAGTTAGTTGTTCACAGGAGCTTACCAGAAACATTTGTATTATGTTCATTAATCTGCTTGTGTGTAGTGAATGTGATAATTCTTAGTTTATTTTACTAGATCCGAACTATTGGTTTGGTTCTGTACAGTTTGTTGTTTTTGTTTTGTATTACTGTTTCTCTGCCGTCCGGCAGAGGTGGAGGACTGGGATGTTTTCTTGTGTTCTTTGTTTGCCTCCCTGTCTTGTGTCGTCGGTTCGCGCCTCTGTTGGTCCGGTTTCTTTTCTTTACCTTCTTCCTTTCTCCCTTCTTGTCTCAGTTTAATGTCCATGACGTCAGGAAATTGAACCCACAGTAATCACTAATAAAGATTTTTCATACATATACATCAAGTGGCGTACTACAGCGAAGCTGTAATACTCTGCTTGGGAAAGTAAAACTGTTGGGCTTGTACTTGGTACTCAGACACCAATTCTGAGTAGCATACTGCTAGACAGGACACGTAAAAAAAAAAAAAAAGTTCTTTAAAATTAAATAGGCTTGTGAAGATTAAAACGAGAGGGAAAAAATGCATTCTGTTAATAATAGGTAAAGGTGTCCTTGATGGGAACCATTGCATCATTTGTTAGATGATTGGTAAAGACACAATAGCTTACCCTTAACTAGGGATTGCAAACATTTCTTCCTCAGCGGGCAAAAATGAAAATCTATTAGAGGGCCGTGGGACAAATGTAATATTTTATTCGAAATAAATATACCAATAGCAAAGAATAGTCAAGTACTTTTAGTTACTATACAATGTGTAAATAATTAAAATGACAAATAAGTCATGTATATCCATTTAAAACATATCTAAACTTCCTTATTTGATTGATTTAGCATTTAGGTCAGTAAGGAAATATTCTTCCAGTAGGCTATTTTTTAAATTATCTTTTGTCTGTGTGCCATTTACGATGCTGCTCCATGTTGATAATAGCTGCTTAAGCTAGCAGCCAGCATGGTAACCTGCAAACGTTCGGTAGTCTCAAAGGCTCATTAGATACTTTTTAAATTGATAAAATATGATTATTTGTGGTCTTATAGAATAAGCAAATGTAAATATGTGTACAAATCAATTCTACATGCCCCCGTAAGCAACATGCATAAAGACTATGCACCCCAATTTTCTCAGTGTGTTTCTCTCCATAGAAGCTACAACTAGTTTTGTATCCTGCAATGCCCTGTTGGATGGGGGACATCGATTTGGATGATGCTCCCAGTGACCGAACATCCTCCATATCCTGTTATCAACTTTTTACTTTCTTTAATTAAGAAAGTACTCTTACATCAGTTCCTTTTGTGACTCTGCTCTGTCTCCTCAAACCCCCAGACGGTTGCGGCAGATGGCCACTCGTACTGAGCCAGGTTCTGCTGGAGGTTTCCTCCTGTTAAAGGGGAGTTTTTTCCTCTCCAGTATCGCTATATGCTTGCTCAGTATGAGGGATTACCGAGGGATTGCTGTTGTTGGAGTCTGCATGTTCAGGGAACAAACTCACATCAACGACTCAACACAACCTACTGTGATTCCTTAATTAGAACGCTTTAACTGACTGTAATGTTTGTATAATTGTATTGAAATGGCTTTTCTTGAAAAGTGCCTTGAGATTACATCTGCTATGAATTGGCACAATATAAATAAAAAGGAATTGAATGGAATTAATATTTCTTTTGTTTGTAGAGCAAATCTCCTGCTGACACCACAAGGCATCCCGACCCACTATACTAAGCTGGTCTTATGTTGGAGTATTTCAACTGAAAAAAAGAAAATACTACATAAAAAAATCTGTTCCGGAAATAAGATACATGTAATGGAATAGAGATGCAAGCTACACAGTTTCAGCCAATACTCGAGTTATATTTATGAAAAAGCCTTGTTAATGAGTAGTATGAAATTAATTTTAATATCAATAATAACATTTTGTTTAAATCTTGAAAACAGGCAATATTTATAATTTGTTTACAAAATCAAAGGCACATTTTTCAACACATATATTTACCAACTCACCAATACTGAAGCCAAAAGGAAACAATTGTCATCATATTGTCCTGTCAAGCAGTGTCTAGGATGAAACAATAATAAAGCGAATGGAATTAAAAATAACAATAAACACATTTCATTTAAACCTTGTTTTCATGAAATCAAAGGTTTTCTTTAAAACAATACAGAATATAACCCACAAAGCCGAGATCAGTATAACATAAGACAGTTTTTACCTTCTTTATTTTGAATGAAGAGAGTCTGTGGTACTGTCTGGTCAAACTGAGGTATTTATACAGAATTTCTGCAAGGCGTTGCAATGAACAGTCATTAATTTTTAATCTTCAACTGCTGTACTCATTAACTCATAGTTTTGTTTTACCTAATTAGAAGCCTAACAGGACAAAGTGTTGACTTAAGATAGATAATGTGTACAATGATTTGTGTAATTACACAACAGTCAGGGTTATCTTTATATATATATTTGAAAGTAAAACTGAAACCTGAATAAACTGTAACAGTGGTGGGATTCATAGCGCCGTCACAATTGTTTTAACTGCTGTGTTTTGAATAAAGAAATACAGTTGGCATCAAAACTAAAAAGCTTCTTCAATGATGATTATTTCAACGTCTACTCACTCTAGCATTTTATTGATTGATTGATTTTCCTCTTGCATGTATTCATCACAGACTGATCTGAAGACAATCTAACTGCTCTCACAGTTAATGAAGCTTGGCTCATTAACCTAGTTTGTGGAGTTCATCTACACTTGCTGGGTGTATGCTGATGCATCAAAAATAATCTAAGACATACTATGTTGTCTGCTGATTCTACCTTATAACTCACTTATAATCAACTAATCAATCTTTTGAATTAGCTCACATTTGTTTGAGCTTGCATGCTCTAACACCTAATAACTCGGTATTCAGATATCTACCTGTGAACTTAATACATAATTATGTGTCAAATAAAGCATAAGACTCAAACTAAACATTTGATAATTTGTATTGTTGTTCATAGACTTTAAGGCCATATCCACACGTAGGAGGGTTTAAAACCCCCCGAAGATTATCCACCGCTCCTTTACACGCATAGTAAATGCATTTTTCAGCACATTTATAGACGTGGCAAACGTGTAGGGGGCAGTAGTTCTCCCAAATCCTTTCCGCTCAGAGTAACCTTCTATCCTCCATATTCAGCACACAGCAGTGATAGAGCTTGTAAAAGCAAACAAGCTAAACGCCCTTTGACAATTGATGATACACATAAACACACACAAAAAAACTTGTTGGGTGAGCATAAAAAAATTATGTAAATAATTTCGACCAAACTGATTTGGGTTGATTTAGTAATAATGAATTTTGTTGAGTGAACTAAATGTAAACATGTTGGGTAATAAATGCAGGTTGCTATAAGGAACAAAAATAAACAGCAGGGGATGCGACTTGAACTAAAAAACAGCTCCCCATTTTCTAAGGAGCTGCACTAACCACTTTGCTACACAATTACTCAACTTATAAAGAATGATATATTAACATATAATATATAACAACACATATGACTTGATTTCCAGTGTTAACTAAACATGATTATAAAGATTTCAGTAATACAATTCCTTCACTTTTTCATGAAAAAAGCTAACTGGCCGATATTTATAATATAATAATTTTTAGTTAACACTGGAAATGAAGTAATATACAGTATTATATACAGAGTTTCTGAGTGATTGTGTAGCAAAGTGGTTAGTGCAGGTGCTCAGAAAACAGAGGCCCTTTGCTGTAAATGCTTTTTTAGTACTATCCACTTTTTGTATTGACATTGATGTTATTCTGATATACTGTTTGGATGCTTTCTAGCTCAGCTTAATCTTTGAGGTTGAAAAATATTCTAACATTATCTTTGGGAGGCATAGCTTGCATTAATATTTTATTCGGACCCTTATCTTTTATCACTGTGTTAAAATACTGACTCACTTATCTATGTTCCAGTTTATGAATCTTTTCAGTTTCATTATTATACAGTTTCTCTTTAGTATCTCTTCTTTGAACCATAGGCTATAGATAACAGAAGAAAACTGCTACCGTACAAAACTGTGAGAGATTCATACAATCAGATCTTTAGGACCAAACGTCAAGTCTAACCTGAAAACAAGCTCATACGGAGTCCATCATCTGAACCAGTCACCACTTCAGACACCAGTGTCCGTGCACAAAGCAGGGGGAAACTCATGGCTAGGTATGCCTATACAGTTCTAGGTTTAAGGCTATATTCCTCTTTTTCCTACAACACATGAGATTCCTAGCTACCATCAAGCTCCAACTGGAAGCATGGATTGACAGAGTGGGTTTTGAGAATGGGATATTTCAAAGTAATGTGAATTAACTGATTAGTTACACATTTGTAAATGTCTCCAGGTAATATGTCACATAGAGATCATGAGAGTGCTTAAACAAACATCATGAGGAGTATATTTGAGCAGAACGACCTTTGACCTTGTTCCCTTTAAAATGTGACGGGTTTTTAACCTATATGTAAATGAGATATTTGGAAAAAAATGGGAGAGTGGACATTGTCAGAATTCCATCGAAGGTGGAGTTGATTTATATAGGAGAGTAATATTCATTTAAACAACAGAGACCAAGTGCCAAATTATCAAATAGGCAGTCAATTATTTTGGGGGTAAATGATCCCCTTTTACTTCTACAGAAATAAAGACTAACAAGGAAAACTGAAAGGAGGCTGCATTAACTGCATAAAAATATGTAATTACCAACCAAAGGTTGTGCTTTAGTCACTTAGTTACAGCTATGGTAGTAAAGTGTACTTATAGATGTAGGCAAAACTGGTCCTGAAAGCCTACTGCGTCTGATTAAGTTTACAGATAAACATTTACAACCAGTAAAGAGAGACAAAAACTTCCTTTTATCATCCATTGCCCTATCCTATCAAACTGAAAGTAATCAAGCAGCAAATGTATGTTGCTGATTATGAGACAATGACACTATCTCCTTCACAAAACTGTAGCCCTTGGACAGATTGTGAATGGAAATATGTTGGTCTTAGCTATGAAGGTATATCATATATATATATATATATATATATATAATTATATATATATATATATATTATATATATATATTATATATATATATATATATGTGTATGTATATACATATATATATATATATCTGTCTGAACATGAACCAAATACGCCTCCAGATATTAACTAAAATACTAATAGGCTAAGTAAATTAAACATTTGTTTAATGAGAGTATGAGTAGAATAAAATGCCAACTTGGTGAAATGTTGTTGACAGTAGATATAAATCCATCCATCCCATCCATTCTGCTTATCATTGATAAACTTAAAATATCCACATTAAGTAATATGAATACTATCCTTTTACAACATTTATATCTAACTATTTAGAATTTTCTAGAATCTAGTTTTATACCATTGTTGTCAAGGTAAGGTGGAGTCTGTTAACTATGCGTTTTGATCATTGTCTAATAATTTAATATTTACTAAATTTAAACAATATATAGGCTAAAACTTACACTATGCATCCACGGGAAACCCTATAGAAAGCCCCAAAATAAAAAGACAATTTTGATTTTCTTAATTCGCTAATTAAAATGTATCAGTCTGCAGTTCTTTAATTTTCCACTAGATGTCCTCAATTGTCCGCCTGCTTCAGCTCTCCCCTGCCCTTTATCCGCATCCGTTGTTAAGTGTAGGACATTATTATTATGAATCTGATTTAGAGTCGTTTGAGTCTTTAGTCAATGTACGGAATAAAATTATGTAAAAAAGAACAGAAGGGATCAAATTAATGTTTGAAGTGCGAAAGGCTACAATGACAATAAAAGAAACACGTTAGGTCTGTAGCCTACCCCTATACTATTTCCCCTAGAAACGACTTTTTCTAAAAAAATAAAAATAAAAAAACACTCCAAAAATTATTTCTTCAGGTCCAATTCTGTTTTATATGGTCCTTTATTATCTCTTCTCACAGAGTGGTGCAATAATGTCACATGAATGCCCCTTCTGCGACCGGAGAAATCCTGGAAGTGAAAAATAATCTGGATTTGTCCAGATTTTCCTCTACAAGAAAAAAACATTTGTCGCTCTTATCGGTCCCGCTGCACCTCCTCCGCGATCCCACACTTTTGGTAAACTGTTTTATTTTATGCAGATAAACATACTCAAAACGTTTTTTTTCAATGATCATGAATGTTTGGTGTCAGATCACAGATTATTCACTGAAGGACTGAACTGGGTCTTTTTTTCTACTCTTGGTCTCCCGTAAGAGAACTTGATAAGCGCTGAAGAAACCGGTAAGTATTTATTTATTTCTAAATGTTAAAACACTGTCGGATGCCAGCATCTTACACGGTATTATCAAAAAGTCTGCACGGACTCTTTACTTTGCCATTTACATCTGTCTGAACATGAACCAAATGCGTTTGTTAGGGAATGTCAGCATTATTTCATCGGAAAACGGGCAATAGAAATAATTAATCTATCTCCAAGAAACCCATATGTAAACTTTAATCTTTAAAAATAACCGAATTATATGATGAATCTATATATTATGAGTTATTATTATTGTGCTGTACCTGTGCAACCACTGTACTGGTCACATGCTAAGTGGAGAGACAGGTACATATGACACACTAATGTTATCATGAACACTGGTCACCATCTAATGTCTCATTAAACCATTAATGTGTAGCTAAGTAAAAAAAAAATGCCTAAAATGTATTGACAACATCAGAAGTAAATATGTAAATCTGACTGATACATAAAGTCTAATTTGATGTTATGATGCTTATCTTAAAATGAGGATATAATTTTATGAAATAATCTGTATTTTAATAAATTATTTCTTCTTGGAGCCTTGGATTAGGAATACAATTTAAATGCACCTGTGCTCATTAGTTCCTTTGATCAGTTTTGCATATCTTTGTTGCAGGACATTGCAAACTGTTGCATTTCCCACATTTTGTCATGTTGCACCCTTAAAATTCAGTATACTTAATTGGAATTTTGTGCGATGGTCGAACATAAAGTAACACATAATTTTCAATTTTAAGAAAGAAATCATGTTTTTAAAAGTCCTGAAATA
The DNA here is from genome assembly GCA_028564705.1 of Apricaphanius iberus. Taxonomy (NCBI): domain Eukaryota; kingdom Metazoa; phylum Chordata; class Actinopteri; order Cyprinodontiformes; family Aphaniidae; genus Apricaphanius; species Apricaphanius iberus. Next base: position 3,060,953 of record JAPXFQ010000338.1, read on the forward strand.
GAAATCTGAAAAGTGTGCGCTGTTATGTATTTACTTCTGTATGAGTCAGAACTTCATTGAGCGACATTTTGCTGCAATTACGACCACAAGTTCTTTAGGGCAGAGTTGTCAAACTCAAATCCATTTTGGGACACATCAAGCTCATGAATATCCTCATAGTGCCAGTTTTGGCAGAAAGTATTGGTAAAACTATAAAAAACTCAAAATATTTGTAACAAATCTGTCTCCGCATTTGACAAACACTTCTTAAAATTAAATTACATTAAACATAATTCCAAACAGTGAAACTTTCTGACATTTTTCATAATTATGTGATTTAGGACTGTTCAAATAAACACTGATTTGATTTCACTGATAAGATTGTATTTAGGTGCACATAAGTAGAAATATGGTGGGCCTTGAGTTTGTATGTCTCTGCCAGTTTTATATATTTGCAACTTGTCAACCAGATTGGATGTTAACATTAATTATTAAGTCTTGCTACAGTGTCTCAATTGAATTTAGTTCTGGACTTTGATTATGCTATTTTGAGACATGGATATGCTTTGATCTTAACCCTAATTTTTACTACGTGCTGTATAGTGTTGTTACCTTGTTGTTACACCCGTGTTGTGCATCAGGAAGTGCGGTCATGTTTGGCTCACAAAACTATAATAATTAAAATTTATTTTTTATATGAACAATTACTGAACTTTGAGTTTATTTTGTTAAACAATTCGGGGAACCACCTTTATCCGAACAAATCTTGAACCAGAAACTCAGTTTCTTATTAAGGAATGAATTTTATGCCATCGGACGACAATTGCAGGCATACACCAGAATGAGCACCAACAACTTCTTTCTAAAGTATTAGAATTTATTAATCAAATAGATCAATATTATAGCCAAAGTATTCAGTCAATAAATTCTATACCTATACTATCAATATGCAGACAAAACTACTGGATAATGGATAATATGTAGTCAAATCAACTAAGGAATGAGTAATGCTAACAAACAAAATGGAACAATGACAAACATCAGTAGACATCAATCATGGTTTTATCATATACTAATGAGGTTTGTCATATAATAATGAGGAAAAGAAAGAAGGAAGACTTTTTGTGTGTAAATGATTTGAAGGGGGATTCAAATCTCTACCCAGACACATACAAAAAAAAGGGAGGTTTGGTCCTCCTTTGAGATTGCTTTCTGCACAAACGGTCACAAAACAAGGATGAAGACAGTTCTGTTTGCTTAAAACGTGGCAAAACCAAGTGTCAACTTCAGTGATCGGCATCAAGGATTTCTCTGATCGCAGTTTGGCCATGAAAATAACACCCTCAGATGCACAAATAGGAGGTTTAAAAGCTATTTCAGCTTCCAATTTAAAGATTTTAAAAGTCTTATTCCCTAGAAGAAATTATCCAAGCGGGAGACTGTGCTACCAAAGGAGGGCCATCTGTTTGTCCTATTTACCAACTTTTTAATGTAATCCTTGTTCGACAGCCAACTAGTATAGTCCAGAATAGCCCCCTATAAACCTCTATTAACCTTGCCATAAACTCTGATACTCTGAGATTTCTTGCCACTTTTAAAAACATGGGAAATCTCAAAGCATAATAGAACTGACAGACGTTTTTTTCAGGAGTCAGAATGACTTAAAACCCTGCTTTATTATATTCCGCTTTATTTTCTGCAATCATTCATTTTTAGGGGAAGAAATATGTAATTATATAGAAATTTAAATAATGGATTTATAGTTTCCCTGCGGCTTGATAGGTTTTTAGATGTAATTTAGTTGCTTTCCACAAATGTTTTTTGGCATTCATTATGAAGCTTCACAAAAACTATATTATATTATATATTTTACATATTATTTTCTGCTACTGACTTACACATAGTTCCTTTCAGATGAAAGCAACAAGCTGATAGGAGATTTGAAAAAGTTAAGTTACAAAAACAGCGGTTTCTGAAGATGGGTCGGAAACTGGATCTAACACGTCTTACAGTCAACGAGGCGACGCATGTGCTACAGGTGGTGCAGAGAGATATGAGGCTGCGCAAGAAGGAGGAGGAGCGACTCAGGTCAGTTCTCACCTTCTCAATGGCTGTATCAGAAGAATGTTTTATGGAGGTTTCTGCACTCCTTACTGGACTTTCACTGTGGAAACATCCTCAAATCACTGAGGTTAAACATGCATTATGTTTTAGTTTAACATAAGAGATGACTGTGATTTAGTACTATATTTAATCTAAATATTCTCTGCCATTTTTACAATTCTATTTGATTTTTGAGATGACTTCACAAAAAGAAGCATATGTACCATTTTACAAGACAAATAAGCAAGATCTTCGTAATGCCTGCAGAAATTTCAAAGAAAGGAGGTATTAAAACTGTTTTTAAAGAAAGATAGGAAGAAAAAAATAGATTCTAATTGTCTTCCTAATTTGTGATGGGAATTGGTAAATTGTCAAACATTTTCTCAACTTTTGGTCTCTGACTGCTAGTTTGCAATAATTCGGAAACATAACTTTGTATTTTTGTCAATCTATTAGCAACCTCTGATTATCTCTCTGTTGTTTATGTCCTCGGGATTTGGAGATGGAAAGGAAAGTTACATACTATTGTAGTCACGCTATCAAAACTACTACTAAAAATTGTATTCTCTATTGCTTTTGTTTAAACATTAGGGCATAGTCTCCAGCCTCAGGTATTTTGGAGTTAGAAGGTATTCAAAAGTTTCAGGACAATAGCTTTTTAGCACTGAAGTGTTAATAAACATTTTATTCCTGAACTTTGATGATGTTTGATACATTTGAAGTTCTCATTGGTTATTTAAGTCAGGGTTCAAACTTTAAAACTGACTTTGGGAGTTCAAATTCTAGTGTTTTTGAATTTTCAACAGGGATTATAGAGATCATCTTCATAATGTTGCCAACAAAAAGAAATAATATGACTTATTACAAATAAGTAATGTCAATGCTGGTTTGTGGTGTCCTGAATAATAGTCTTTCATCAGGTCTTTGTTAATTACCAAAAGAGCTCAAACACTTTCTTAAATCCTCAGAATTTTTGAACTTGTAGCGACTGAATGAAAACAAAACATCTTTGTATAAAATGGGAGGATTTATAAGAGCTATTGGTCAGTTTGCATTCAAAGCATTTCCGACTTTGGTGGAGCTTTCCTTTTCTTTGTTTTGTAACCTGCTGTGTTCTAAAAACAGGGGACAGGAAGTGAAAGACCTTCCTGTTATATTCAGAGCTGCTTCCTCAAAGTAGCCATAGAGCCAAAAGATTAAAAAAATACTCTAAAATGTGTTGTATTTGGAAGGACTTAAACGCAAGAACCACGTGGTAAATAATTAGTTCTTTAAAACAAAGCATAGATTTCAAGAACAATGCAGCAAAATAACACACTTTCTTCTCAAAGAGATAGCCAAATTAAAAACCTATGTAGAAAAAATGATTAGCCTAATGGTTGCTATTTCCATCACATTCCATCAGCAGAAGGCCTTCAATAGAAAGTTGCCTCTTAGCTTTAAAACTTATCATTGTTTTGGCTCAACAGAAAGCATTTTTCTTTAACAAACACAGACCTTTACTCTAATATTAATTAAACTAGTTTACCTAAAAACAGATTAGAGACTGCAGTTTACAGTTTATTTTCTGTCTCACACGTTAGAAATCTTAAAATGAAAGATTCTGATTTCATACTCCTTCAGCAAATGTTTAACAAATTATTTTTGAGTCTGGGTGTTTTATACTTGTAGATTTTATTTTTGACCTTGCAAAAACAGAAGGTTAACTAGAAAAGCACTTGGAGAGCATAGACTTTCGCCAAGGCACGTCAGTCCACCTCTTATTGACAATGAAAACATATCTTTAGCAGCTGGATTCACGCTGATACCATTATTTAATTAATATTTCTGCAGCTGTTATTTGCACATCTGTTTTTCTCAGTTTATATTTTAACTTATCTAAATAATAAATTTACTTTTTAATGCACAACTACATATGCACATTCTGTAAATACTCCCTGTTTTATGCTACTCAGTAGCACCAAGGAGTAGGGATGGCTACCGTTTAGGTTTTATCCGATACCGGTGCCAAACCGGTACGTTTGAAACAGTGCTCAAGAATGGAGAACATACAAACTTCGTCCAAAACCCCTCTTATTTTTTTTATTTTCAGTAGGGCTGTCAAACAATTAAAAATTATGATCTAATTAATCACGGATAGCTGTAAACGAATCACCATTCCTAAATATGACCCAAAAAAAACTACAGTTTTCAGTGTAAATAAAAGGACAAATCTAGATGCAGTTGCTCTTTAAAAAAAATTAATATAGGAGAAATCAATTAAGTTTTTGTTTTGAACTCCATAATCACATTCACAATGTTTTTGTGGTCTCATATGAAAAATAATAACAAATAGAGGTAGAAGTAACCAAAATATATGAATAAACTTAACATTTGGATATCAGCAAACTGCATTAAAGGTTGAATATGGAACATGGGCACCAACACAATATCTAGTGTTTCAAGGTTGTAGTTATTTTAAATCAATAAATAAACATTTTCTGTGAGTGCAGTTTTTAGATCTCCTCAGGATTCTAATCACTTGTTCCTGGTCCCATTGCTGACATTTCCTGAAAATCCACCTTCATCTTTTTGAATTATGTTGCTAAACACAACCTCCTTTTGTGGAGGTATTAAATCTCATTTCCTGTTACTTGTAGATGCCTAACTGCTCCTGTGATGGGAAGTCTGGTACGTTAAAAAGATGTGTTTCTTTTAGCTGGAGTAACTTCAAAGAGAGTTAGAAGTCTTAGAGGTTTCAAATGGCTGGTATTCAGACCTTTCTAGTTAAGTAATAATGTTAATGTGTTAATGTACTGCTAAGCATTTTTCACCTTTAATACAATGTCATTTTAGATTTTTTTTTTTTTAAAGATAACGTACGGTTTACATTAGATTTTCAGCAAGTCATATAGTTATTTTCGAGTCCAGGTGAGAATAACCATTTGTTGCTTTGTACCGTCTATGTGTTCTCATCTTGCCTATTGTTTATACAATTTTGTAATCACCCCAGTTTTCATTGATTGATTGATTCTCAAATTACCAGACAGCCAGAACTGTGGAATTAGTTTTCTGTACATTTGTAAAAATACAGGTACATGTACATATACACAATATTCATTATGACATGGAGACAAGACAAAACCAAATATTTCTAATGGTAAATGGTAGCGCTGTACCTGTATAGCGCTTTATTTACTTCCTATGGATCCCAAAGCCATTCTCACTACACTCAGTCATTCACACACATACTAGTGATGGCAAGCTACGTTGTAGCCACAGCTGCCATGAGAGAGGCCACCAGGCTCTCAGACTACCACCAGTAGGCAACGGGTGAAGAGTCTTGCCCAAGAACACAACGACCGAGATAACCAGAGTGTCAGTGATGGATATGGGCTCATCGTTGATGAACACTTGGGATGTGGAAGATGGCTGCCGCATAAGGTCGATGACAAGTTATTTTGTTTGGGATGTGTTGAGCAGGTTATAGTCTGCACACCAGGACACTGTCTGGTTGATCTGCGTTTGGTACTAAGTTCCTTGGTCGTTTGTAATGAATCGTATGAATTCTGTGTCATCTGCATACATGTAGATCTTGACCAAACTGTAGTTGGTCAAGATCTGTGTACAGAGAGAATAGCCAGGGTGAGAGTACACAACCTTGTGTTTTGCCAGTACTTAGGAACATCATAAGACTTCAATCCTTTTATAATGATAACTGTGATGATATGACATGAAGCATGAATGTAAACGTTTATAAATGCTCAAATTTGAGATGAATTGTAATCTGAGTGTATCTTCCTTTTAAAAACCTTTGGAAAACACACAATTCGGTTTTTCGGTTGCTTTTAGGACCTCTGGACCATGTTGAAATATGACAGATTTTGACCCCTAATCAAATTAGAATAACTAAAACAATTGCTCTCACAATTTAACATATTTTTGACATGTTAGTGCCTTTACGTTTTGTTTTGAGCATCATGCGTTATCTTCTTTAGACCTTCTTGACTATATGCTATCGTTTTGAAGACTTTTATCTTCTATACTTGCACCAGCTTTTAGATGTTGGCTGCACTGTCCACCACAGGCCGTTCTGAATCCCTTTAAAATAATTATAATGCTTTTCTATCGGCTTGCCTGACAGCTCTTTACTTTTTGACTTCCATGTAACAGCAGATTAAGACCCTTCAAGCCTGTTTTTTATTGTTTTAAAACACAAATCACAAGGATTTGGAAAAATGTCAATACCTTGATCAGGATTCCAAGGATTGCAAATAATAAATTTCATTTCCAAGGTTTCTCTCAGTAAAGGGATTTGTAGGATGCTTTATAATCATATGGTTTTGTTTTTAAATTAGGAATTTAGTACAAGATAACGAAGCAAAACAGTATCTAAAAAAAGTAAACATTATGAAATTATAATATCCAGAAATAAGAATATTATTTTTGATTCACTTGTACATTTTTATCTGTTTGAACATAAATTAGATTTTAATGTTCTCAAAGTCTAGCTACCATAAACAAGCTATTTAAATGTTTGTACTTGACTCAAATATGAGTGTTTTTCTTCCTTCCTGTGTCGAGACGAAGTATTTGTAGAGCTGCGTGCAACAAAGCACTTACCAACAGCTAATCTTGTTGTTATTTACCAGCCCTGATTAGATGTAGCCTACATCTGAGTTGCTCAGCTGTTTCAAGATATCAGCACAAGTTTACCTAATTGTGAAATGTGTTTTTTTGGTAAATTTAAATATTCTGTAACTTTTTTCACTTTTTTAGACTTAATTTTTCAATTGTAGGTGTCATAATATTTATTTATATTTTTGGTTCTCTAATTTTAGAGCTTTAGGTGCCGGTTTAAAGTCTGAAAAGAAAATTGTATGCTTGTTGGAACTCTAGCTATATTCAACAAAGTCATGCTTCATAATGTCCAAATTTGAATCTGATTAAGAATATCTGGTGCTGATATCCTTGTCCCATTTCTTATTTGGTTGAATAAGCAAAACAAAGGAAGGAAGTGAGTAAGAAAGTACGTTTTTTTTTTTACCCTTTATCCTGAAGCCCTCATTCAGACCATGGCTTTAGCCTTAGGATTTAAATGACTGGGCTGACATTTAATATTTAGAATATTGTAACAATATATTTTTGATACATTATTTTTGATTGAAAATAACAATCACAATGGACAGTTGTTGCAGAGTGAGCACAGCTGCTCGATTGTGCCCTCTGCTGCCTGAAAGCTACAAAGCTGCTGCCTTTTCATATATCGCAATGTATTTAAAACAACAAAATTAATGTCCTCTTTATTTTTTAGACCCAGACTTTTCTTTGTTCACTCAAGCAATCAGTCGATTTGTTACTGGACTATTACAGATGGCATATGTCAGGTCTCTTCTTGCCTGTTTTCCTTATTCTAAAGCTTGAAAAACTATGTTTGATGTTATTGTGTGAAGTGTCGCTACACAGCCTGTTCTGTATATGATTTACAATTCAGAAGTGTGAATGTATCTCTTTTCTGTGATGCAATTCCCTTCATTGGTCCCTGTGCTTTTTATTTCACTGTCTTGGTTCAAACATTTCTGTCTTCCTTGTGTACCTGAGAGCGTTATGTCTGAGGGTTATTTTTATCAAGTAATGGACAGACTGCAGCAGCTGTTCCTGTGAAAGCCAGGCGTTTGAGGACACTGTTAAAATTTTATAGTTATATTGGGGTTATAAGTTTAAACTACTGGTTTGGGAGACTTTTTTTCACCCAATCATAACAGAATTGCAATTTTGCAAGGTTCTGAGTTTTTATTTTATTTTTTAAAGTTATTATTCATTTCTATTCATTAAATATTAATTTTGGATAAGAATGATAAAGACATAATGACAAAGAATATAAAGGAAAATTCTCCTTATCACATCTATCTAAAACATGACTTCAGCAGGAGGATTTTGTAATTATAAATAAGTCAACTCCTTCCAATTATCAAATCATCATTCCCAAATCTGAAAGAAAATTTAATTACTGTAGAACTCTATCAGACAATGCTGTAACAAGTTTTAAAGAATCTTTTCCATTCTTGCGTCCCTATGTGTCTCAGAATACCACAGTGGACGGCCGTTATTCCATCACTAACCCTTCAGAAATTGATGGTCTGGTTGAAAGTATTACTTTTTCAATGGGTTTGGCACAAGACAGTGTAGCCCTCTTGAAAAAGAAGGTAATCAGCCATAGAAGATTGGCTCCCTCGTTTAATGCAGAGTTGTGTACTTCAAAGCAGAATACTAGGACACTGATGAGAAAATGGTGCTCTAGACACTTAAATTATTCCTTTCTAACCTGGAATAATAGTCTACTACTTTATAAAAACGCGCTTCTACAAGCTAGAACAGCATATTTCTCGTCATTAATAGAGGTAAATAAAAACAATCCTAGGTTTCTTTTTAGTACAGTTGAGGCAACTATTCCCCCTTCTCTCAGTAGTGATGACTTTATGGGATTCTTCATAAGTAAAATAAATTCTATAAAAATTTAATTATTGGGATTCTCCCAAAAATGTTTAATTCTCTTTCAGTAAATGAGACAGTATCAGAGAGAACTTCCTAGCAGAGCACTTTGTTTTCAGAATGCAGGTATACTGGTAGTTCCTAGGGTTTCTAAAAGTAGAATGGGAGGCAGATCTTTCAGTTATCAGTGGCCTCTCCTGTGGAACCAGCTCCCAGTTTTAGTCAGTGAGGCAGATACTCTGTCTATTTTTAAGACTAGGCATAAAACCTTCCTTTTTGATAAAGCTTATATTTAGAATGTTTTAGACTTCATGCAATATGCTGGGATTCCTTACATAGAAAACTTAACTGATTGGAATATTTGTAGAATTGTTTTTAAATGTATTTTGTTGTAAAGTGCCCTGAGATGACATTTGTTGTGAATTAGCGCTATATAGATAAAAGTGAATTGAATTGAATTTGAACAGTTGAATCTGTTTTTTGAAGCTTCAGATCAAAATTTCTTAAAAGAAATATATTTTTCAAAAGCTGTGATGTTTAACTAGTTCAAACCGAAAACGCTAACAACAATCAACACATTGGATTGTTGTTTTTTTATTCTAATTTCATCTTGACAGAGTTCATCAGTATTCAGTTGTAATCAACTGTAACTGATTCAGGCATGGTTGGGGCTCCTGCTGCTCTAATTTCTTAGAGCCCTTCCCTTCCCTCTGGTGCGACTTGCACCAGTTTGTTGCTGTCTGCAATTATTTCTCATGCTCATCTGATTTATTATTCCATGAGCAGAAAGTCTCATTGGAATATCTTTGGTGCTGTTTGAACATTTTTGCTTTCCATTTGTACTCCTTTGCAGGAAGCCATGCAGGAGTTGCAAAAAAAAAAAGTCAAATTAATTTGTTGCATGTATATTTACTCCTGTTTCCTATTGCAATATTTCCATATTGGCTATATATAAAGAAAAGTGTTTTAATACACAATGCTCAATCCTTCTTTTCCTTGTTTTTCATGGTATCATCATCGTATTAAAGGGAGAACCACGTATCAAGTTATTTTCATTTCACAGTTTTGTGTTGATTTGTGTTGTTCCATCAGAATACCAATGTCATTAATATAAACATGTTTTTTTTATAATTTCACCTTGGTTGCTTATGTGAGTAACACTGTGTTGTGATGTTAAGCAATAGTAAAAGGTTATGGTCTGAAATCTGTATAGTGTTTATTCAGAAAGGATGCAGCTGCTATTAAAAAAAGTCAGACTTTTCAGTTCAGCCTACTCTTTAAAATTCACAAACAGCTTCTAAAATGATTAGGAATGAGCTAGTGGAAAATGTAATCGGTTATGTATGCTTATGATTCATAGTAAAGTTGGCTTAGTTGTCACTTATGTAAAGAGAAACTTTTTGTGCTTTATAAGGAGACTGACATTTATCTGGTCTTTTTTATTTCATGGTTATGCGTATATTCACTCCATTAGTGGGTCATTTGTGCATATACATTCTCCACACTCGCACACAGACATCTATGTACCCATCTCTCTGCCTCTAACCATCCTCTCTCCCTTTCTCTCCTCTCTTCTCCTCCCAACAGTGAACTGAAGCAGGAGCTGGATGAGGAGTTCAGTCGCTGCCTCCTGCTGTCACGGCAAGCTCAGTTCAACAATCGCTGCTGCATCCGTTGCTGCTCCCCTTTCACTTTCCTTCTCAACCCCAAGCGTCAGTGCCGTGACTGCGGCTACAACGTCTGCAAGGCCTGCCGGGTCTACAGCAAGCGGGACAAAGCTTGGCTCTGCTCCGCCTGCCAAAAGAGCAGGTAAGGTCAGAGTGTGTGGGTTTGTGTGTGTTACGGAAAGAGGTTGAAGTAGATATGAGGTAGAGCTGGGCGATATGGATTAAAAATAAAATCTCAAACTTTTTTCATACAAAATCCAATTTCGGATTGTAGTCGAGTTTTTTTTAACTACCTGTTTTTTTACTTAAAAATAAATTGCAAGGAACAAAATATTTTCAGAAACTTGATTTTATTTCAATCATCACGTCTTGGAGCTGACATAAATTCAAAGCCCAACTAAAAACAAGTTGTAAAGTGTCCTTTTAAAACATGAAGGTAGGCACTAGGTTGATTGACATCACTGATATATGGAAGTCCAATTAGTGAACTGGCAAAAAAAACCCCCAAAAAACAACATCTCGATCTTCCAAAAATCCTTCATAAACAGAAATTTTATTAACCAATAAAATTGATTTATCGAACTGCCTTTATATAAGGTCCTGACTGATATGTCAAACATTGTCAGGGTATTATTCTGCTGCCAGTGGTGATGATTTAGCTCTTATATTAGTCACGTCAGCAAAATTCCCAAAATGGGTACATGTCAAAACAAACTCAAACATTGTTACCTGTGTAAAATTGTTAACCAGAATCACAAAAACCTGTATAACTTCACTTTGTTTTAAATGTTAAAGTGTTTGGTGATAGTTCTGCCTTTTTAGTGGTTATTATGAAAATCAGGACTTGTAAACTAGAGATGGGTAAAAAATTATGCAATCAAAGTAGAAAAAAAACATTCAAATTGAAAAGTATTTCAAAAATAATTAAATAAAAATTGCAAAAATATGCAATATTACAAAGTAACTAATTCATTTAGTCAATTTAGTACTTATAGTAGGTAATGTATATGTTCCCTCCTATGTTACCTAAGTATTTAAATAATACTTTATTTAAAGTGTTTCTAGTGAAAATATGTTAGTTGCATTTTTACTTGACCTCCAAATAGCTCAGCAGAAGCTTGTGTACTTTGTTCACTTTAACATCAACTGTAAAAGTCAACTATGTCTGGTGTATTTTGGTTTAAACATCCTTGTTCTTCATTCAATGACGTAACTGAAGGTGGGTAGAGTAACCAGAAATTATACAAGCCTGAGAACACCACTGCTTTAAAATAATATTACTTAGGTAGTGGCATGGTTCAGTGAAATTACTCATAGAAATATAAGATATTATCGGTCCATATGGGGGTCATGGATATTATCGGCTATCGGTAAAAAAATTGCAGACATTTTATTTTCTTTGGTTCAGGGGGTGGGGGCAGATGATGCATTATTTAGAACAAACAGTGAGTTATTGAGACTATTCTTTGGTGTGTAGTATAGAATAGAACAGTCTTTTATTGTCCCACAAGGGGAAATTTGTTTGTAACAGCAGCAAAAGCAAGAAAAGAACACAATTTAAGAGTCCAGAAAACAATTACATTGTGGACATAGTTACAATCACAGAGTATTGTCCAGTTAATTTCTTTTGTTTATATACTTTTTGATTGTCATGACAACAAAAAAAGCCTAATAAAGATCGGATCTTATACCTGAACCTTAAACTGGTGTCTGTCTGTAAGGTTGCTGAAAACACAGTCCCTCGAGTGGTTCTACACAAATGTGAAGAATCGCTTTAAAAGGTTTGGCAGTGCAAAAGTGCTGAAGACCCTCTACAGGAAACACCTGGCAAACCACAGCAGTCTTTCAGAGCTTACTGGTAAAGTATTGTCCCTGAAAAGAATCCTTTTCAAATAATTTCTGTTGGACTAGTTCTAAACCATGAGATTTACTCTGCATAGAATGATATTATGTAGAATCATTCAAGCGAGTTTATATGTATTTGCTTTATATCTCAAAGCAGCTAAGAAAAGTAAAAATCAGGATTAAACTATTTGCTTTGAGATCTTTTATATCCTGTGTAGCATTGTGCATATGATCTGACTCCAGTCAAAGTGTTGATCTGAATATAGGTATGTATGGGGTCAAAACAGGATTAGCTCAACTGACTGAAAAAACAGATGGTAATCTAAAAAAAATTATGGAGCCTTGCAGGGATCAGGAGCAGAAATAATTTTAATAGGTAAGAATCTGTTCCCTCCGTTTAGCGTTCTTAGGGCCTGCCCGCGGGCCCACTACAGAGGTTGGTAGTTTAATGCTGCTACTGTCTAAACAAGCTTTTGTCAATAAATACATTTTTTTTTTATCATTAGGGAGCTAACAGCCTTGTGATTTCAATTATGGATGACAGAGAAGGCTACAATGACCACTGTAAGCACAACAAGCCCTTTTTTCAACCCTAACCAATATTCAAAAAGTAAAAATAAACTTTTGAACTTACTGCTTAGTAGTCCATTCTGCATTTCTATCAAAAATGGTCTTTTTAGATCCATAAGGGTTCGATCATCAAAGTTGTTGGTCCACAGCAAAAATAAATCCATAAAAATTGTAAAATAACAGCCTAAAAGTGCTCTGCTAAAAATCAGAGACTTCCTGATTCGTCACAGGAAATTACTTTTGACCCGTGATGCCACGTCCTCCGATGCACTTTCTATTGAAAATATTTTCTCAATGTAAGCTTAAAAGTGTAACATTTTAATGGACAGCTTACTTGACCCAGCAGGAAACGGATTATACCTTCCGCTGTCTCACATTTTCAACAAAAAGAAAACTTTGTAAAAGTCAGTTTGAGCAAAAAAAATTTGTTTGAACCAGTCACAGCGCAGAGTTCTGAAGATTGATGCACCGAATAGCCAATGGAAGGGTGAAAACGGCAATAGGTTATTCGAGGTTATTCGGAGTTTATCTTTGCCATAGGAAATGTCCAGCGTTAAGAACCTTATCCAAACACATAAAAAAAGAAAGGATTATGCACCGTTAGGCACAGTAAATAACCCTTTTAGTGCTCCATGCATCTATGCACAAATAGCGCAGGACTGTGCATGTATTCCAGGGGGGAAGGTGGAAATACACTGTGCGATTTTTGGCCCATTGCTTGGCCATTTTTCAGCCATACAACACATTTTGTGATCGGTTTGTCTTCAAAACCGTATACAAATAAATATTGTATTTATTGTGCATTGAACCTTTCCTGCAGAAACCTAAAACAATGCATGTGTGTGTGGCAAAGTGCACTACAAGAGGCAGGCCGGGATTTGATCGTTAGATTCTCAGGTGAAAGGCAAGGGCACTTACCAGTCAGCCAAAGGAGCAACATCATGGTCAAACAGCCAAGGCACATTATCAGGATCCCCACACTGTCACACATTGTTTTATAATCTGAGGGAACGGATTACGAATCCATGCGCATGGTTTAATAAACCGAGGTAGCGGAGTCTTACCCCTCAAAATGGTTTTTGCACCTGACTCCTGCCGGGCTAAGTAAAAAAGTAGATATTTTAAATTTAGAAAAAAGGAAATTCTGACATATATTGTAAACTTCAGTGTAAAAAAAACAACAACCTTTCAGCCTAAAACCATAACCAAGAAAAAAATTAAATGTAATTGGAGTTAAAAAAAAACAACAACAAAAAAAAACTTCAAACATGGAAACCTAAGCTGTATTCATGTCACTTTGTTTATTTTTTTTAAAACTGTTATTTTGTATTTTCAGATAGTTTTAGAATATTTACGTTTCTCTTCCCCTTCATTTCAGTCCTCAGTTTACACTTTTAATTCAAAGCTTACTGGGCTCCCTTTTTTCCTGGTGGAAATGACGTCCGGATGACCGAGCTACTCACCCTATCTCTAAGGGAGAGCCCAGCCACTCTGCGGAGGAACCTCATTTCAGCTGCCTGTATCCGTGATCTCGTTCTTTCGGTCACCATGCAAAGTTCGTGACCATAGATGAGGGTAGGAACGTAGATCGACTGGTAAATCGAGAGCTTTTCCTTTTGACTCAGCTCTCTCTTTACCACGACTGACCATTACAGCGCCCGCATAACTGCAGACGCCTTACCAATCCGCCTATCGATCTCCCGCTCCATTTTTCTCTCATTCGTGAACAAGAAAAAAAAACAACATACTGGAGATAATTGAATGCCCACCATTCCGGCGTTTGTTTAGTCACATTAGCAGAGGCAGGATCATATTTCTCTGCTGCTCCAAAAACAGAAGCCCTTCTCGGGCAGAAGTGCCGGTCATGTCCTAGGTAACCCGTGGGTTCTTACCCAGCTCCCAAGTGAAATTAGGTTGAACTCTGAAAATGACATGGCTGAATTGAAGATGTTTGTTAGATACTTAAACCAAAGGGAAAAAGAAACATAAAAATCACCATTCTGAAAACACACAGCAACAGTTTTAACAAATACACTAAGGGGAAATGAATATTTGAATATAGCTTTGGTTGCATGTTTTATATAGGTATATGTTTTCAATTCTGATTTTTATTTTTGCAAATATTTTCTTTGGTCAGTTCTTTTAGTTATTATGTCGAGCTGATCCTATTTGGACTCCATATATATAGTAAACACATAAACAGATCACAAATGGACTTCACTTTTTTATATCTTCCAAAAAATACCATAATTTATTTTGCAAGTGTTTGCAACTTTTTTTTCTCCTAAAAATTTCTTAAAAAATAAATGTATCAGATTTTTTCCTTTAAGTGCTCATTACAGGCTGTTTGAAGAACTACAAGTTAAGTTTTCTGTTTATGTCTGACAATCTGCAACTTCCATACCACAAACATTTAAAACACACAAAGTGTGATCAGCGATAGTGATGAAAAGGGGCTTTGGTTTCTTATGAAATGAAAAACACTCAGTCACCCTCAAGGGAAATCTTTTCTGTCATTGCCTGTCATGGCTGATCGAGGAGCTTTGCTGAAGGCAACCATGCTGAAAAGGAATTTATTATACTGTACAGTATTTCTCCCAGCAGCATCTGTTCCAGCATGTAGATTCAGTCAAGGGCAAAGCCATAATACATTTCTGCACGATTACTCCCCCAATCTCTGATGTGATTGAACTGGGAGAGGAATTTAGAGCATTATATGTGTTTTGTGGAGGAGAGGTCGCTGGCTGCACACAGTGCAGAGCTAAGGATCCTGTGGAAGGATGACTGATGTGGACTGACATCACATCACCCCTCCTCTGCTGTTTGCTGCTCATGTTCTGTAACCCACGGGGTCATGCATTTTAATTTATTTATTATTGACCTGTGCTGAAAACAGTTCCCTTCCGTGTAAAATCTGAGCAGCATGTGACTCACAGAAATACGTAGATCATTGTTACCGCTGCTTTGCATAAGAACAATTGGAGCTAGATGAACGGCTTCAGCATTGGCCAAGCTGACATTTAGAAAGTGAGCAATCCTGAGTCTTGTGTAACATTTATAACAGTGACATGTTTCCCCTGCGGACAAAACTACCCGGAATCAGGGACATCAGAGGCATTCTGTCTGAAAAGAAACGCTAACAACCTTGCAAACACTGCTTATGCTTTAGACAGCACCCTGTAAGAAAATATAATTTAATATGTATATTATTTATAAATGCAGTATAGGACTCATTAGGATTTATTTTTTAATTATTGGAGGGCTTAAACAATGCAGTAAACCCACGTGATGGAAAAAAAAAGTTATTGTGCCTTTGACATAAAAACAAATCAAATAACAAAAAATAAAAAAGTGTTTTAACCCGTTATGAGCAAATATCCAGAAGAAAGCTAAAATGATTAATATTTTAGTCGTTGTGTAGATTTAGTATAATCGAGTTAAACAGCACTTTCCCACAAAATGAAATCATTATAGCTTCATTCAAATGTTTTGAAGCTAGTATAGCTTTTATAAACAGAAACAGGCATGATGCTCTGGATCAACATAAGTTATGACATATATATAACTATTATATGTTATATGCTGATATTATATAAACAGAAAGTAATACTAAATGAAATGACCAATGATTAATTATAACTGTCATTTTGCTATTGATGAATAACTGACTAAATATTTAAATAATTTATTTCATTAAAAATGTTGTCATCTCCATATATATTTAAATGTGATGAGCTTCTAAGTTGATTGTGGTGACTGCCAAAAAGTGTTTTTATATACTAGTATGTGATTTTTTTTCCTCCCAAAATGTCAGCTGCACAATGAGCTCTACCAGTAGACGTAAATGTCATTTGTAAGTGTGTGACTATGCTACTGCAGTAAAAAAATTTAAAAATTAAAGAGGTTCTGAAAATCTTCACTAGGTTCACAGTATATGGGGAAGGTGATGTATAAAACCAGAATCCTGAAAAAAGTAAAACATTAAGACCGTTGTTGCATAAACTGGTGGATTCAGGGTTGGAGTCACTTTCAGCTGCTGCTTTGCTCATAAGTCTTTAAGATCAGGATCTTTAAACTTTACAACTTAACAAAAACCTACTCGCAACACTGCTGTACAAATAAAAATCCTCAATTTACTTGATTCCCCAATAGACAGATGATGGTGGAGGAAGAAAGAATTAAGGTTAAGTTCTTTTATTTTTTGAATAGGTAGAAACTTATCATTACTACTTTGTTGAATTGCTGTATTACCCTTTTAAAATGATTGGAACATGGAACTGACCCTGTGTGCAACACTGTTCAAACAGGAGTCTGCTGCAGACAGCTCAGTTCCTCCTGTAATACCTCACACAAGGCCTCTCTAATGCACTTATATAACCACAAATAAATGCATTGTTGCAGGAATTTGCATGACGTGAAAAAGAGCTCAGAAGAGGAAACAGTAATTTGTGACTAAACTCTTAAGTGATTTTTCTGCTACACAGGGTCGACTGTGGCTCAGGAGTTGGGTGTTTGCCTTGTAATCGGAAGGTTGACGGTTCAAGCCCCAGCTCTGACGGTCTCAGTCGTTGTGTCCTTGGGCAAGACACTTCACCCGTTGCCTACTGGTGGTGGTCAGAGGGCCCAGTGGCACCATTGTCCGGCAGCCTCGCCTCTGTCAGTGCGCCCCAGGGCAGCTGTGGCTACAACGTAGCTTGCCATCATCAGTGTGTGACTGTGTGCGTGAATGGGTGGATGACTGAATGTAGTGTAAAGCGCTTTGGGGTCTGTAGGCACTGAGTAAAGCGCTATACAAATGCGCATTTACCATTTTATTTGTTTGTTTCTTTTTAATTTGTTTATAGAAAAATAAGAAAAATATATGCAAAACAGAATTCAAACATTAAAGAATATATTACAAAGCACATAAATTGTTCTTCCCATATACTGTAGGTCAAAACTTGCAGCAGGTTGTGAAGTATTCATGCACTTTTTTTCTCGTTTTGCCAGATCACAACCACAAACTATAGTATATTTTAGTTGGATTGTTTGTGATATATCCTTACAGTGTAGCACATATGTGGTAATAAAATTGCATGTTTTTATATAATTTTTGCAAATATATTTTCCTTGTGTTTACAGGGAGAATTTCTTTGCTTTTCATTTTGGTGTTGTCTTTAAAACTTTTACTGAAATGTTTGCCTTTTATTCTTTTCAGATAGTTCAAGTTCAGATAAGATTTACATTGTCCTAGAACAAACTAATTGGACTAAGCTCTGGCCCATACTAACACATGAACATGTTGGTCTAAGCCTTCATACAGAAGCTTTGGGTGGTCATTTTGAGTCATCCTACTCAAGAGTGAACTTCTGTCTCAGTCTGAAGTCTTTTGGAGCCTCAGTACTCCTACACTGTTTCAAATTTTCACTGGCTATCTCACCCAAATTCCATGTCTTTGCTAAAGAAAGCATTTCCATAGCATGATGATGCCATCACCATATTTTACCAGGGAACTTGTGTGTTATGGGGTGTGTGCTGTGTTAGTTATTACTCCACACCCCATAACTCCACACAAAACACAGTGTTTTGTGTGGAGGTCTATCAGATTTTGATCTCATCTGACTGGGGCACATTTCCCTCAGGTTTCCCTTACATGGCTTTCAAAAATATTTAAACAGCAATCCCTCTGACTGATTTTTCAACTTTTTTTTTCTCTCCAAATACAATAAATGTACTGAAGATTGTTTCTGTAATGTAAAATTAATTAACAAATTCTTATGCAATTAACCATTTAAGAAGACAGTAATAAAGAGTTTAATTTGTGATACACATACTCAGATTCATGAGAGGGAACATATTATTCTAACCTACGATATGTCATGTTAACTGAATAAAATGAAGATCAAGATTTATACTTTTTTTATCTTTGTAATCCTCAATCTCATTTAAAGGTTAAGCATGATGTGCATTTAGGTTAAATTCCTGTCTATGGACTATACAATGCCTTTCTTTTCACAAACTTATATGTCATCACATCTGTGTCTGCAGAAGGCAGCGCCTGCGATGAGAGCATCTGCAATGAGGGCAGTATCTCTGGGAGCGACTCAACTTTCTACAGGCAAACTGAAGGTGAGAAAATGATTTGATAAATCTTTACAGCGACTTGTTTTATAACATGAGGCTGCTTTTGGAAATAATGGCTGAAGACAAGAAGTTGCTTTCAAATTTTAACTACAGCCCAAAAAACAAATAAAAAAACTTTGGCATTCTTTGACAGCACAAAGTGGTAAATTGCAGAGAAAGAACAGGCTGGTAAAAGTATGTGATTTATTAAAAAACAAAACAGAGAAAAAGAAAAGCTAAAAACATATGGGTGAGTCCAAAATTACAAGTTGAGGGCCCAACAGGGATATAAACTGGTAGCATAGCAGGATTATCTGACTGACAGATATTTACACAAGAAAGCTGATTGCGCAGCAAAAAGCAGGTGGTTGATTAGAAACTGTGTCCCGCTGTGAGGGAAGAAAAGTAACTGAAGATTAACTGGGGGAATAGGAAAAATGGCTGTTAGAATACTGAGGGAATTTGGAAAGCAAGTAAACACTCTAAATACATGTATCCCAAAACCCAAACATTCCATGGCGCAGTGGTTAGCACTGTTGCCTTGCAGCAAGAAGGTTGTAGGTTTGTATCCTGGCCAGTCCCAAAAACATGAATGTCAGGTTTATTGATCACTCTAAATTGTCCTTAAGTGTGGGTGTGTGTGTGCATGGTTGTTTGTCCTATCTGTCTTTATGTATCTTGCCTGTTGACAGCTGGAGATAGGCACCAGTCCCCCGTGGCCCCCTAGATAAAACATACTTCCTTTTGAGGCAACATCAGCTGTGAAGTATTAAAATTTATGGGTTGTTTTTTTTGGGGGGAGCAGTGGTTCTGGTTCTGATGCTTTGTCTTAGATTCTGACCAGTATCAAAAACAGATGCCCTGCTCTGTAAATTCTGTCCCAGTCTGTCCTCCCTTCCCCCTACTCTGTCACTTCACTGCACTAACAAGATGAGTGCCTGCAGACAGAAATGAAGAGTTGCTGATTCCTTGATGCCCATGGCTCTGTTTGAAGAGCCCAAGAAATGAGGGGGTGGAGCCATAATTAAACTGTAATACACTGAAAATGGTTCACAAATATCTAACATAAATATATGTTGTTAACTGCTTTTGTTTCCTTCATGTTTCAAGGATAATGTTTCAGATCACTAATAGATGGCTGCTGTGTTTGTGTTTAGAGCGTAGTGTGGCAGAGACGCTCAGTGTGGCCCTGCGGGTGGCAGAGGAGGCGATAGACGAAGCCATTTCTAAAGCTGAGTTTGACACCTCGACACAGGTTATCAAAAAATTGTCTAGCTTTTTTTCAGTCCTAAAATGTTCCTAAAAGTTTAAGTTTCAATTAACATGAAATTATTGTAGTGATCAACCCATTGGATAAAATTTGCTGTGTAGTCTACTAATACGTGCAGATTAGTGTCAATAGCAGGCTTTTCATCATGTCATAATTTAATTTGACACTGTGTCTTATTGCTGTCTGAGTCAGTTTGGATCAGAATAACTGAAACCATCAGGATTTAAAAATAGTTAAACAGAAGTTTAATACTACAGTATAAATACTGTAGTAACATAGGAGTTATTTTTGCTTAATTTTAGAAGATGGCCCTCAACAAGGAATCCAAAAGGAGGTTGCTATAGTACTTATCCTCCTTGAACTTTTGTTAATTTTATAAGAATACAACCACAAATTATGATGTGCCTTATTGGATTTTATTGTGACAGAGTGAATAAAGAAGAAAAAAAAGCATATATTAAGAAACAAAATCAAAAAGGTCTGGGGTGCAATTGTATGCAACCGCCTTTACTTAAATATCTCTAATTAAGATCTGGTGCAACAAGTTGTTAGAAGTCACTTAACTGCTAAATAAAGTCTTTGCATGTGTGTTTTATTCAAAGTTAAGTGCAGCTGTTCTATGAGTGATGAATGGTGAAGCTTTGAGCATCTCACAGAGCTCTATTCAATCCACTACCTGAAATTAAAAGTCTGACACAAGTGTAAGGGGAGCAATAATCAAAGAAGCAGCCAATAAGCCAATAATAACTTTGGAGGAGCTGCAAAAATCCACAGCTCCAGTGGGAGATCATGTTCTCACCACAGACAGAGTGGCAAGAAGAAAGTCATATTTCAGAGAATACCATAAGAAGTCTTGTTGAGTTTACCACAAGCCAAATACGAGACATTGCAAATATGTGAAAGAAGTTGCATTGGTCAGGTTGTAACAACCTGTGATTGTCACCGCACCCCATGGTTCGTCACAACATATTCTGTCAGCCTCCGCCCTGATTGCAGTTCCCTGGGCACCTTTGCACACTACTCCACTCCGCCCTTTAACTGCCTTCATGTTCCGCTCATTTCTCTCTCAATTCCCTGCGAGCAGCAGCGTTTGCGAAGGAGCTGGAAAACAAGTAGAAAACGACTATTTAAAAGGCTGTTTTACCAAGCACAGAGGTTGTTAATCCCTCCATGACGGAATCCAGACCTTATTAAATGGAAGGAAACTTAAAAACTGAGTTTAATTTTCATTATTGAAAGCTGACGTCATCGCTAAGACGCCACTTCATGTAATCAACCCGACTACAGATGAAGAACGTACTTTCACTGGACCGCCAGCTGAAGAAATCCGTATCTCCCTCAACCACATCTACTAAAATGTGAGTCTAAACCCACAAAGACTTAAATTGGAAATCTAATCTTGCGAATATGAGAGAAATAATTCTAAAATAAGAAAAGGGGAAAAACTTTGTTTTCTTTAGTGAAATCATTGTGTGAATCCTACTACTCCTCATTGGGTACCTCAAAGCCACCCTGTCGAGTAAGTTTATTTATTTTTGATTTCTTTACTTTTGATATAAAAAATGTACATATTGTAAATAATTCTTATTCTGTGTTATAGCTCTGTTTGTATTGTGTGTACAAACCGTATACCACACCTGACCCCTGGATGAAGAACAAAATAAATGGACTTGTGAATTCTTCCCCTCAAGATTGTCTTCCTGAATTTTTGATTTGTTGGTGGAATTTATTTTTGAATTAATCAGGGTTTCTTCAAATTTGTAGATGGGTATATGTCTAGTAATATATATCCTTGTGTAACAGGTTTATTAAACCATTTCTTTAATAATTAAAGCATCCTATAAGTCAGGAGGGAGACCTGACTGGGACCTCTAAAAACCGTTACAAGGTGATACTTTAACCATGTCAGATTTAAGTTTAAAATGATTTTCAATCAACAGGAATTGTTTTGATTGGAAGTGAGACAGAAATATCTCATAAGATAATGAAAGAATGTAGAATGTTAAAAAGATGTATCAATTTTCCTGTGAATATTCTCATTCATCCAGGTCATGGTTATCTCAAGGAAATTTCAATCGAACGCAACTGGACTTGGTAATTTGTCTTGGAAGACAAATGTAAAAACAGAAAATTGATGCATCTCAAGGAAATTTCAATTGAACGCAACTGGACGCAACTGGACTTATCACCTCTTATCCAAGAGGTGAAACGTCTTCCAAGACAAATAACCAAGTCCAGTTTCGATTGAAATTTCCTTGAGATGCATCAATTTTCTGTTTTTACATTTGTTAGAAAATTGGCAAGTCAAACATTATACTCTTCTCAATAACAAATGAAGAGTCTTATTGGCATCACTGATAATCTGAAGCAAAATATCCCTATTATTTCTACTAGGAAGAAACATAATGTTAAAATTGAAATATTCCTAACAACCTAAGTCTGCCAGGGGTTTGAAAAATATTCGGTTTCACTGCATGTTAAGTGAAATCAACATCCCCAAAGTGAAATATTATAATGGCATAATCATTCTGTGGGGATTCTTTTCTTCAGTAGGGAATGACCAGAGTTCATGATTAAGTTAAATACAAGTGCATTCCAGGGAAATAGCTACAGCTGATGTGAGACTGGGGTGGAGGTTTTCCTTATAGCTACAGTTAGCTTAAATATACAGCTAGACCAAAAATATTAAATGTGTTAGAATGACCCAGTAATGTTAAAGAGTGAAATCGAATTGAAAAACAGTAGTTAGTGCTGTGAGTTAGGGGGATGAAAATAGGTGCACACTGGGAGTGTCCCTGACTAAGGAGTCACACATTCGAGTTGGAACTGTCAAATCTTTCTATGATAGACCGATGGTCGAATTATCTATGTGTGCAGACTGCACGGAGGACCGTTGTACGCCGCAAAGTCTTATGGGTAATGTGTTAATTGTAGAAGTTCTCAATTTTACATTATAGTTTGTGTTCCAAATTTAGTCGTGATCTTTAGTTATTCTTTGAATTATGTTGTTGTCAGTGTTTGTCCGTGCACCATCCTAGAGACGGCTGTGCACGGGAATGTCGTGTCTGCCCTGGCTGTTGTGTTGTCTTCTATCTCTGCCTGCTTGTGGTAGAGTTGCAAAGGAAACTGCCCCCTAGTGGTCGTGCGGTGCAAAGAATGATAGGAGTGGAACTAAAATTCTGTCTCAAGTGACCCATGTGCTTAATTGAATTCTTTGTTCTTTTCACCATTGGTTTTATAGATTTATTTGTTTTATTTATTTACAGGCTGTTATAACTTCATATAACTGTAAGAAACTGGTAATTCTGTGTGCAGATAGACATTGAGCAGCCCCATAATACCAAATTGGAGTGACTCTTGTTTGACCTGCAAAGATGCGACCTTCAGATTGGTGGTCGAATCAGGCTCCGCATGTCAATCCATCAAATCTTCGACTATCTGGAGTCACCCCAATACATTCCATACTTTTTTCGACTTAAAACTGAAAAAACGTTAAAAATTTTATTTTTTCATATGTAGGTTTCTCACGTAAAAGCCTTGTAAAACTACATTGAAGTTTATCTTTTTTATGTGGCAAAATGTGAAAAAGTTTAAATTATATGAATATTTTAGTAAGGCACTGTAAATGGCAGACTGTTCTGTGCAGTTGTTGCACCATAAACCAGGTTTATTGAGTCTTTGGAGAAACACTGAACACAAAATGAAAGCATTGGACTGATTCTAGACTTTAAGGCCTTATGATTAGGTAACAACACAGACTAGTCAGTGAAGAATCTCAAAAAAAAAGTTAGTCCTAAATCCTCTTATGCATGCTTATTGTATTATGTGGCTCAGACTATCTCTAAGTTAAATCCTTAAGTGCGTCTTTTGTTAAGCACCTCCATCACTAATATGTGAAGGAATACCAAAGCTTCTGAGTTCAGTACAGGACATTAATATGCTAAGTGTATAAATTTAGGGAGGTAATCATCTTGTTTTGTGGATGATTGTTGCTCTGTACCTTACCTTATTTTGTTTGTCTCCTCAGGAGAGTCAAAATGAAGCATTTTATCTGCGGGAGAACAGAGGAGAGCTCATCGAGGAACTGGGCCAAACCATTGTGCAAAAAGTAAAATGAGCTTGAATCAGATGTTACATTGCATATAATCAAGCTTATCTACTCCCTGTTCATTACGTTTATGAAAAGTGAAGTAAAAGTCTGCTCAGAAATATTACATTTCTACCTCACTTACATGATGAAAATTGATGAAAATATATGGTTCATTTGCTCCTTTTTGTACAATCAGAGCTGTTTGCAAAGCTAATCCTGCTTTCTTTCTCTGTAAGATCATTAGCAGGAGAAATGCTTTGGCTGAGATGAGGGCAGAATATGACCACGGCTGGGTTTCTGAACACAACGCTGACTCTCATCATCATAATTCTGCCTACGATCAGCCCACAGGATCACTGAAAGAACAAGTAAATCTCTGTAAAAAACATCTGTTGTAAAAATCAAGGCAATATTATTCTTTAGTTTATTTCTAGCCAAAATAGCGCCTGTCTTAATGGGTTTGTTTTCAATTTATTAAAGACCTTAAATGCTTACATGAACAGCAGTCATAGGTACCTATAAAATATGACAAGTACAGCAAACTCTAACATTATGCAAAATTATGATGTCGCATGCATATTATTTATCCCAAAAAGTGAGCGATCCAGCCTGGCATACTCATAGGGTCTTGGTTAGTGCATGTTTTACTTTTTAAACCAACAAACTAAAGCATGTCAAGTTTTAGTTATTGTAACCCCCACCCTGCTTATTATGTTTGTTCCATAGAGATTTGGTACTACAACAGTGACGTCATGCCACAAGGCTTGAGAGGGCGATAGAGGGCAAATATCCGCAAAGTTCTGGAAAGCCTCTCTAAAACAGAGTCTCATCTCTCTTTTACTTAAGCCCCGTTTCCATTAGAGTCTGCTTGGCCTTGACCAGGTTGGGTCAGCCCGCCCCAGCACTGTCAGGTTGTGTTTTCCATTGCCATCTCAGGAACGCAGAAGGGGGGCGATGACATTTGTGAGCAAAGTGGCAAGAGCAATCTGTGATGTCATTCGTAAGCACCACAAGCCCAGTAAACAGCTTCCTCTGGATTCTTTGCTCGGTAACCAAGGACAGGAATGTCTTCACTTCTCTATTGTGAGGTTGGCAGCTCCAAGGCAGAGCCCAGCAGCAGTGTCTTAACATCAAAATTTTTCCCAATCAGTTAAAAATAGGCTGCTTTTGCTTTGCATGGTCACCATCTGATTTATTATGTTGTGATTCCCCATTTGGTTGTTGTCATTCAGGATGGTGTAATGGAAGTTATGTCGTAAAGTGTTTTAAAGTCTTGCTATGTAGGCCCTTTTTTAAATTTGAGGACCTGTCCAGTCCCTCTAAAGGTCTCTGCAGGGCCCTGCCACCTGGCCAATCAGTGGCTACCAATACACAGGTAGTAGGGGTGTGCTAAGCAGCCGGTATTTTTATCTGTATTTGCATTTGTTGTTGGGTGAAAAGTATTTGTATTTGTATTTGAGTAAAATTCAAAATAGGCCTAAAAATAATTTTTTATGCGTTACACTTCTAGGATGATTTGAGAGGAGTGGTGTGTGTGTGTGTGGGGGGGTGTTAGATGGATGCATTAAGTCCATGTGATTAAGCATAGCATATGTTTTCAGATGTTTGAGCTTCTGCTGATTATACCTTTGCACATACATATCACTTTGTTTTTGTCTGCAACTTTGACTGTAAAATGCTTCACACAAAACTTGAGCAAGTTTTTTTAGGAGGTGGAGGACTATGGCTCAGCAGCAGACACACTCTTTTCTATTTGGTTCCCTAAATCAGTGTGGGGAGTGTCAACTGAGTTAACAAACTTCCCAAAAGTTATAAATTGCCTCCAGAACCCAGTTAAGTTAAAAAAATCTATTAAACAAAAATAGTCACGCAGTCACGTTTTTTCGCTTCTTCATCCCTTCTCTGTCGTTTTTTTCGAAGCAGAAGGGTCAGTCACGTTTTTTCCCCTCCCATCTACGACTCCTGTCACTCATTCACCCATGAGGCAATGCAGCTTTTTCATTTTAAGTTTTTCTTGGTCCAGATTACAAATATTTTTAGAACTATTTGTTTGAAATAAGTACTGTATTTATAAAAAACACGTCATTTATGCCTTTCCGAATATCATATTCGGGTTCGGCTCCACCCCTAATAGGTAGGAATGAGAGTGGCATCACTTTACCGGACTCAGACCAATCAGCCCATAGGTGGTTGTGTAGGGTTGCTTCGGCCCGATTTGTACTGATCCAGAAATAGTCAGAAAAAAGGCATTGGGTCAGCTCAGACAAAACCAATGGGAATTAGCTAAATAGGGACTAACCAGACCCGGCCCAACAGAATAAACATAAGCATAATCAATCAAATTCAATAAGTTAGAGTATGAGTTCTAATTAAGAATAAAACAATTTAAAGTCCTTTGAAATGAACCATTAACCAGGTGTTAAACATACTTTTCATTAGACCCACATTTCTGTATTTTTTATTGTTAATTGGATGTAATATTATTACCTTAAATGTAGTGCTCCCATTAGCTGTAGATGGAAGAGTAACATACATCTAAATAAATGCAGGCTTGAAAACATAATTCTGAGTAATTACTCCATATATTGTGCTTCCTTTAGTGAATTGAGTTAATAGAATGAATTAACCTATCTATAACATTGTAAATTATTGAATAATTTAGTGTCATAAACATCCAAATAAACACAATTGGGTCTCTGATCATCCAAATAAAGTTATAACAAGATTTCTTTTCATTTTTCATGAAATGATTTGAGAGTTTTTAGCAGGCAGATGTCAGTTGACAGGTTGATCTCTGTTTTTCCCTGCCAATCTTGACCAAATGATAACTGTACTATACAGCATAACTATTTGTATCTAAAATGGAGAATAAACATATTTGCCAATGCTGCTAAAATAAAATAAAATACCAATTATTACACTTCATTAACTTTCTACCAAATATTTATTGTTAATTTTGAATACGTACCTGCTTAACTTATCAATAAATTTAATGTTCATATTGTACAGCATATTACAAGTCCCCTCTCCATCAACTGAGACCCATTCTTTCTGCACTACATGTCCCTATATTTACTTTTAAAATGGGCAAAGCTGTTTATGGAAAAATGATCATCCAGTCCCCTATAGCCTCCTCCTTGTTTCAGTCATGTGGAGGAGCTTTGACATTTATTTTTAAGCACTGTAATCTGGTGCTGTGCAACTCACTAAGTGATAAATCTAATTTTATTATTTAGTAAATCACAATACTCGTGCAACTCAAAGGGTGCTGAAGGATTAATATATTTTTTCATAGCTGTATTTGTATGTCTTTTAAAAAGTAGTATTTGTTTTATTACAATAATCCCTTGTGGGTTTGTTAAATTATACTGACCTCTGCTGGTGAGAAAAAGCTTCTCTAATTTAATAGGTTTCAACAAAAAATACAAATAAAGAGAACTGTGTTTTTCCATGTAGTTCATTCCACTGAGTGTTATCTATCTCTTCAGAGATCACATTCAGCCTTCACGCTTTTGGATAACAACCCATCAACTTTGACACCAGACATTCCTACGGCCTTAAAGAAAGAGGGCAGTACGTCAGCAATGACAGCATGGAAGAGTGTAGATAGACTTGATAACTCTGGTAAGAGGTGACTTACACATTCAAACATTGCTGAAATATGAAAACTCCTCTTTTTCGGATTCTATTGAAAGTATATTTTTTTCAAGGATTAAAATAGTTTATGGCTTTATGTATTTTTTTAACTATAAAAACATATTCCATTGATTCAAAGGAACGCTGATATTTTGGGGGAATTTTTAAAAAGCAAAAGGACAAATAACCAAGTGAATCTGAGTCTGAAAAAGTATGGAATTTAGACAAGAAAATGAGTAGAATGTAACGTTCTTTATTTTGTAAATGTTTCTTTCTTGTGTGAATGCAAATGTTTGTCTTCAGTGCTGAAGAGCCCAGATGGGAACTGGATCGCCCTGCAGTGTGGCCAACTGTCCCGACCTAGCCTCCTCACTAAGAGGAAGAGTCTGGTTTACAGTGCTTTGGAGAGGGAGTCTGGGGTGGTCTCTGCCTATGAAGGCCTGGGCTCTGACAATGAAAGCAAACCAGAGCCAGACAGCTCCTGGGGTGCTGTCCTGCAGGAGATCCACAAGAGGATCATGGAATGCAACTCTGTCCAGCACGACTTTGGTGATAGTATCATGGAGCCTAACCTAACTGGCCTGGATGATCAGTTTTCAGAATATGAGGGGATCCGGAAGACAAGCAAACCACTGATAGCTCTCTTGAATCGGAAGGTGCCTGCAGAGTTCAGGAAACCTTCATCCCGTAGGACTAGCATCATCGACGTGGACTTTAATCTGAAAGGAGCAGAGAGGGAGAAGGATGGGCTCAAGGTGTCTGATGTCCAAGAGGAGGGAAAAATAAGGAAATCCCGGAAAAAGAGGAGGAGTAAAAAAGAGCCACTAACTTTTTCTTTACTGTCGGTAAGAAAGAAAAAAAAGATTCAGTAATAAACTGATGAGACGACCAATCACTTATCCAACACAATATTTATATTGTTTAATTTATTTTTACCAATATAATCAAAAATAATAGTAAAAGTTTTATTTTCTCTGTTAAATAAATGAGGACACCACAAGCTGTAGGCACAAACTTAAAACGACATAAAGGCAATAACAGGATTTTTTTGTGGCTACATACACAGTATACGGTACAGTATAATGAATCTACAAAGATGATTTTCTTCTGTAAGGACATGAAGGCTGGTCAGAATTGATGGTAAAAGGGATGGAGCTCTGTGGAAAACCAGATTCTTTTTTAAGTGTAGAAATCAGAGGGATGAATATAATGGCACATTAAATTTTTCTTTGTTTGATTTAGAAAAGTAAAAAAATTGAAACCTTTTATCATTTCCCTTTCACTTCACAATTGTGCACTACTTTGTGTTGGTCTATCACATAAAATCCCATTGAAATCTGTGGAAGTTGATGTTTATAACGTGGAAAAAACCCATATTTACTAAACTGTATTTGTAATTGTGAATCTTTATACATTTTCAGGATTTAAACAGCAAAGACCATTTTAATTCCCATCCATCTGATCCTGCAACTCCTTACACCTCTGCAGCCACAACCCCGGAACCACAACCCCTGAACAATTTTGACCCCAACAACGATATGACTGTAGTCAATCTGACCGTCAATGACTTCACTTCAAAGCCGCAGCTATGTCCAGGCAGTGTTTATGAATTTTGCCCCAGAGAAGATAAAACCGATGAAGAGAAAGATGGACAGCAGAGAGGCAGGAAACAAAGGAGTTGGTCTGAGATGGATAATGACTTGGAGGAGGGAGGAAGAACAGGTGAAGGAGAGAAGGAAAGAGATGATGAAGAGATGAGACGCAGATTATACATGCTCGTTTCCCAAGCCAGGTTTACATACTCGTCTTCTACTGAAGATGAGCCAGATGGAGAGGGACAAGGTGAGGAGGAATGGAACACAGATGCAGACATGGATAAAGCATATAAAGAGCAAGTGCAGACAGAGAAACTAGCCAGTAGGCTCTGTCAACTGGAAAACGAAGTCAGAGCAACTCAGTTCTCATTAACTGAGGACGAATTGGACAGAATGGGCCTTGAAATGGAAAACAAGCAGGATGAGATTGAAAAAGAGGAAGAACTGGCTGTTAAATTATGCAGATTATCTAACAAAGTCAACGCCAGCCAGTACTCATCCACTGATGATGAACTGGATAAGGCGGTAAGAGGAGATGATGGGGTGCATGAAAAGAAGCTGTGGAGAGTGCAACTAGAAAGAACTCAGCTGTGCGATCTAGCCAGTTTAGTCAGTGCCTCACAGTTTTCCTCTACTGAGGATGAGCTGGACCGGCTGGGAGATAATGAAAGAAAACATGGGAATGAGAAAAACGGCTGCACCAGGAAGATGAGGGAGCTTTGGGATGGAGAGGAATCAATTGGAGACATAGACATGAAGATGTTCGATTTGACAGAAACTGAAGAAAGGGAGCAGGAGGGGGCTGAGAGAGGAAAGTGTCAGCCAAAGGTTCAAGATGATGGAACCGGCATGCAGAAAAACAAGCAAGTAATAAGGGATGGAAAAATGGGGATGGGGCAAATATATGACAAATTCAGAGAAATCTTTAAAGAGCCAGTAGGTAAGCAAGAGATCCACATCAAAACAGAAATGAAGGCAGGGAGGACAGAGGCATTACAGGAAGCAAAAGCCGAAAAAGTAAAAGAACCACACTCAAAGAGGACAGAGGAAAAGGTGGAACAAGTATTTCTAAAAGAAAGTGAAGGGAGCGAGAGAACTAGTGAAACAGACTCAAAAAGTGACCAAGGTGATGCAGAATTTGACCAAATAATCAGCAGCATGCTGATGATGACTCTGGAGGACATGGAGGCAGAAATGATGGACAAAGCTGAGCAAAACGAACAAAGAAAGCCGGAGAATGTTGATGTCAAGGGAGAGCTTGGATTTAGAGAGAGGGAAGATGCAATAGAGGAGATGGACAAAATGTCAGAGTCAGAGATAAAAATCTGTATTAGTGAGAAAACGGACGGAAAGATTTTTGATAAACAGCAGAAAGATAACAATACAGGTGGAGATGAAAATACTCATGAACAAAACTGTAGGGGTATGACTACCATCAATGAACTCCAAACAAATGAAACCAAGCCTACATGTCTAAAAGGTGAAGAGAAGAGTGAGAACCAAGATGGACGAAGAAACACAGCAGAATTGGAAGGAGCAGAGATGCACCTGGATAACACACACTGTGATCAGAGAGACGTGGACAGTTATGTCAAGGAAGGGATAAAAGTTGAAAACATGGAGCAGAGCAGTTCCTACACTCATCTAGGGGAGTTCTTGTCACCAGAAGAGATTCAGAACGTAAGTACTAGAGCTGTTTCTAGCATATTTTTCATAGATTATATTTTTAAGAGAATGAACAGTCTTACAATAAAATAGTTATGTAAAAACATACTAAAATACAATTTGCTAGACGATACAGTGATACTCTAAATGTTAGTTGACAAAAGTGAGAACTTTCTATGGCCCTTAGAAATGCATGTATGTGCATTTTAGTTATATGTAGTCCATATGAATGTACCACATAAATCTTTTGTGCTTTATGCCCAATTTCATGCTTTTATCATATTAGAACCATAAAGCAGCTTGAATTACCTTCTTTTTGAAAGTGTACTATAGTTATAAAATTGCCTTGCCTTATGCAAATGTAACAGATTTTATAATAAGCATAAAACTAAAATGCTTGTGCCCAACAGCATCTGTTGACTTATACCTGGTACATTTGTGAAATGACCTTTGATTCTCATTACTGCAAGCTGACTTGCTCTCTCATTATCTTCTGCAGCCAACCCACTGACCTAGATAGGGAACTTATGACTGGGTTACAGCTGGTGCCTTGCTTTAAAATTGACAGAAATATTTTAACAGTAATTTGAATAATTTTCTGCAGTTTTATTGGCTAACTTTTTCTGAGATCGGAGAACCTGATTCTTTTCAAATCAACTAACGTCTTCCTCTTGTTTCCTCTATATGTTCTGTCTTTGCTTTATGTTAACTGTAGGGTAGTGATATGGAGCTTTACAAAACTATAGAATTAATGTCATCTATGCTTGAGCAGGTGAGAGTTAATTTGTTTGAATTTAGCCTTATACCCAAAGATATTAAAACATTAAACATAAACATATTGTAAAGCTTTAATATTCACTTTCCTCTAAAATTTAATTTCTAAGCATCTGATGAAAATGTTCATTATGATAAACATTTCAGCTGGGAAACAAAAAAAAGTTAAAATAAGCAGTTAAAATAACCTGTTTTTCTTTTTCCACTGTAGAGATACTCTGCAGCGTCTTTACGCAGCATCACCACTGAGGTGCTGAAGGTGCTAAATGCGACCGAGGAGCTGCTCCAGGGAGTGGAGGGACAAGACAAAGCCATAGTCTCTACAATCTCCCTGCCCCCAAACACAGATCCCAAGAAGCTGGACCAGCAGTTCTGGAAACTAGAGGAAAATGTAAAGTCCAGATCATAATTTCCTTACTAAATATGTTTAATATGTCAAACTTACATTACATCCGGCCCTAGCACAACCTAGTAGTCACAAATATTAATTCAGCTCACAAGTTTTAGTTAAGCTAAAATACTGTGGTGAAGAGGGATCTTAAATGTTAAAATATTGCACAGCTTATCATTTTATTCATGGCCAATGATGGAATTTACAGATGTTATGCAAAATGTCGGTTATTATCCCTTAAAAGTCTAGTTTAAGAAAAAGTACTATGTAGTACAAAGTATTATAATGTAGTATAAAGTATTATAAAGCCCCCCAAAAAATAAAATTAGGTATTTTAGTGAATGATTTCAACAAATAATCCATTAAGATAATTTTGTAACTTTGTCAGCAGTTCGAAATGGAAAAATCATAGAGTTATTTTACTACACTCTATAAATAGCTCACCATAAAAACTTATTGTGAGGTTTGTTGATAGGATTAAAGAATAAATGTCCTTGAAAGAAAAATCCAGAGAGCCAATTAATTTTGTTCTTTTTGGTACAATTCTTTACATTTTCTGGATTTCAATAAATTTTAATTCCTAAAGCTCAAAAGTGATCTGTAGAACTTAAACTAAATATTTAATATATGATTTTATCAAAATTAACACTTTAAATTCACTTTAAGGCACACGTCACTAAAGTTTAATTGTATGTTCTTGAAGTAATTTTTCAAAAACTTATTATGAGTTGAATTTTTTCTGACATGGTTTTGCTGCAGGTTTATGTGGCAGCTGGTTCTGTGTACAGCCTGGAGACAGAGCTTAGTGACCTGGAGGAGTGTGCCAGAGGAATCTGCAGCTCCACACCCGATATGGAGCTGTCCTTCCTGGAGGAGCAAGTGGCAGCAGCAGCCGCCAAGGTTCAGCAGTCCGAGCTACAGGTGAGCTTTCATAAAAAATTGAGGAATGTTTAGCATATATCACAATTGATTCCACAATGTTAGACCGAAACCCTGAACCATGTGCTGTAATAAAAAGAAAAATATTTTCCGTAATATGCACATAGAGATTAAAAAAATTCTCAATGCAGCTATATTAACCATGAACTTTCTTGTTTCTGATGGAGATATGTGACATTTCTGCAAGAATAGCTGCTCTGAAGAGTGCTGGCCTCAATGTGGACACTCAGAGTCGCTTCACAAAGACCAGGGTGACCACAAATAAGGTTTTTTGCAGAGTCAGATGAAAGAACAATGAAAATATCAGAGCGGAGTTCTGTTGTTGACTAAAACATTTTTTTATTCATTTATATTTTTGCAGTCAGTTACTCTGGACTCTTCTAGACATCTGAGAAGAAGGCTACCTGTACCACCAGTAAAAGGTAAGTCTGTATTTGATTCACATCTTATGCTTTGTCCACACATAGACGGGTATCTCACAAAAGTGAGATATTTTTCTATGGTTTGGCCCATCATCCACACACAAAACATGGCGATTCTCTATTTTTTTCTAAAAAAAAAAAAAAACTGGCCAAAGTGAAGATCTGCGTTTTCTCCATTTTAAGCATCTGCTTGTTGACAGATGTAAGCAGAGTTTTAGGTGTCGCCACATCAATGTCCACGACAGAACATACTGCAGCATCACGTGTGTAACCCGTGTTTACTGCACACATCACATCATACTGTAGATTATTTTAGTGCACTGTTGATGTAAAATAGGTAGTCTTAACAAAAATGAACAAATAGATGGTGTATATGAGCAGTAAGTGATAAATATCACTCAAAATTTGACTTTACAGATTGCATTTGGCTACATTATGCATGTATCATAATGTTCACACTTGTAGAATGTTGAAGCTTTAGAGTACTAACGCAGTTAAGACTGTTGTTAGGGTGCATGAATTACACCAACAACTTTATTCTTTGCCCAGAGACAACCACGTGCAAACCCTAAGTGACAGTAAAGAAAAGAGACAAGTCCTTCAATGACTATTTGCAACATTTTTGGATTTTTTGCAAGTCTTCTGCTAAAATCATTTCAGTCTCTCTGTTATGCAATTTCTATCTAGGAAATTTAAACAATAATTTAAAAAGTTTTGTTTTAAAATTTGGTTTCACTTCTGGATTTGGATGTAGGTTCACTGAAGATGTATCCATACAATGTACAAGGCAGTGTTTGCAAGTGTTTTTGGTAAATGTGCACCATTTATGAATGGAGCCCAATATTTCCCTAACTGACAGTCAAAATGTCACTTTTGTCCACTCAATTCAAATTAAGTGTTTTTGTTTCTATTTTAAGGAGACAAGGAAGGCTAAAACATCAATTTTCTGCAAGACTTCTTTGACAACAGTGCCTTCACCCTGCAACCCACAGAAGAAGAAAAAAATATACAATCAAACACCAGATGCCTTAACTGTACATGCCTCAAGCAACATGGAACACTAACATGGACACATATTTGCATCACAGATATCCTGTATTAATAATCACATTTTGTAACCTTGTACATTGAATAGTCTGAGAATTCAAGATTTATGCAGATGTAAAACTATGTATTAGTGGCTCAGGTTGGAGCACAGTGTGCAAAAGGAGAAAGCATACATCTGTGTACAAAAGTCCACTGCATGTGCCACTTCATTTACAAGTGCACATAGTATTATCATGTAAAGTTGGCAAATCAGAGAACTGATTATATTGTTATTTAGACAGCAGGAAGTGACCCAGATTGTCTTGCAAGCTACACAGGAGTACTAAGTAACGCAGAGCTGCTATTCCATCACCTATTGCTCAAAACTAAAATGTTTTCCACTTGTGTTTACAAAAAAATATGTTTTTGACTTAAATATTCACTTCCACAAAATTCAAAGACTTTTGAAGTTTCTTTTAAAGGAAAGTTTTTGAATGAAAGTTTTCAAGCCACAAGCTGCTTTAAAAACAGTTTCAAATTAAAGAAATCACACGTTTGTCTTAAATCTTTTTGTGTTTAAACCATGAGATTTAGGATTGAGGATTGAGCTAAAATTTACCCAAAGTGTTCTATACTTTGGGTCCAGATTTATGCCCATACCAAGATCAGTCTGCATACATTTATACAGAGATTTTTTATGATGCTCAGATGAACACAACAGATAAAACAGCGCTTTCAGATCACCCATCAAATGTTTTGTGGAATTTATTGACTCTGATCTATCTGATTAAAGGAAGAGCACATACAATCATCCCTTGGAAAACGAGAAAATGGGTGCACAGATGCATACAAAATCTTTATTTTAATCAAAGCACCATGAAGATGTCATTTTAAAAAATGTTGCTCCCGATTGTCTTTAATAACACAGTGAAATCAAGCTAAATGTAGAAGCAGCTTCTAAATAAAACCAGAAATGTGCAAGAAATCAACAGTGTATTAATAAAAATCACACAAACATAAGAGGAAATGTAGCATGCTATAAAAACTATTAAACTCTTAAGTTACAACTGAGATTTTGAAATAAAAATATTTGTTTGCGATCTACTCTATGTATTATTTCCCTGTTGTGCATTTTATAGTGTAAATTTTGTACAGAAAAGAAACCAATAAATGTTTTCTGCCCTTTAAGCACAAAATAATAAAATCGAAAACTGTCAACAGAAAGCTGCTGTATAGAGATCCTGTATTCTGAGATCAACACGGTTGAAAAGGCTATGCGCTGTGGCCTGCCAGAGGAAGGTGGGTGTCATGGGAAGGAAGGTTGTCTGTATTTCCAAGATGTGGAAGTGACACTCAAACGTGACATTCCTCGCTGTGAAGAAGGTGTTGGAAGCCCTGGAAAATAAAGGCTGTCTTTGAGAGGAATACTTTGGAAAGATTTAGCAGTATCACCTCCTGCTCTCTGTGACGCTGTGATGAAAACAAAGTGCCTGAATGTCCACACGTAGCCGGGTTTTTTTTTAAACGAAGATTTTCCTCTGCTCCTTGAAAAAAAAATCTCCATCCACACGTAACCGGATAAATGCGTTTTTCAGCACATTCATAGACGTGGCAAACCTGTAGGGGGCAGTAGTTCTCCCCAGTCCTATCCGCCAAGAGAAACTTTATATTTCCTCTCTTCAGCGCGCAGCAGTTATACAGCTTATAAAAGCCAACAAACAAGACGCGTTTTAACAATGGATGATACCAACACAGCTCTGAGGAAATAAATGCTGTTTTCTAGAGTAAACACAGGTCGCACATGAGGTGTTGGATCATTTTTTGTCGCGGAAAGTGGCGTTACGGCTCTTAAAACTCCGTTTTCACCGTCCACACGCAGATACCGAAAACGGAGAAAACGCAAATCTCCACTTTGGCCGGAGTTTTTAAAAAGCTTCGTTTTTGGTGCCGAAAACCTCCGGCTACGTGTGGATAACAGGCCAAACCGTAGAAAAATATCTCCGTTTTGGGAGATACCCGGCTACGTGTGGACAGGGGATACAGCCTAGAGGATCTTCGTTTTACATAAGACCTTTAGGATACCATGCCAATAAATTGATGAAATATCCTCTCAAAAGTTTGATGGTTTCTGTCTTTGAATGCTCTTTTCAAACTAAAGTGAACTGATTCATTATCCATCAGAGAAAACAGAGGTTACACAGAGAACCAGCTCTGCCCTGAAGCTTAACAGAATTTATAGCTTTGGTCAGGAGCTCTCAGAGCTGAGAAAGCGCACCCTTTGATCAGGAACTATAAACCCTTCTTTCTGCTCACTTTCTCTCCTGTCTGAAATGACAAAGGATTGTTTGAGGTCAATGATGACCGAGCCTTCTCTGTCATGACCGGGAGTTTCCACCTCAGCATAGGATGGCCGACTGGAGCCCCGTCTGAACTTCAGGATTGGCCAACGGGTTGGACGTCTCTGTGGAGGATTTAAAATGATACTAGACTTAAAAAACAGGTCAAATGGAGTTCGTCATTTAAAAAAACCCATAAATAAATAGCATTAAGGGAAACTTTTACCTTAGTGTGTAATAAAAACACTTAAGTCTATGATTATGGATGCAACAATGCCATTTTTCCAAACCCATACAATACAGATACTTGGATTTGAGACCTTGCTGATACCAGGTACCAATGCCAATACTTCTACCACACAAAAAAATGCAATGATTTGGAAGACAGGTTTTATTTTCATCTCTGATCATTACAACAAATGATGGCAAATTAGATTAAAAAAAAAACAAAATATTAATAAAAATGACCACAAAGTTAAAATTTCAAGTAAAAAATAAACATTTTCTATGAAATGATTGCAGAGTTTCCACATTTTTAAGTATCGCTTTATGGTATCAATACCGATAAAGAGAGCATTAGAAAAATATCAGTCCTGGTCGGTATCGGTACCAGTATCGGTATACATCCCTACCTATAATAAGTTATGATCCCATGTTTAAAAATCTTTAGTATTGAGCACTCTCAGGTAGAGCTGTTATGAGTATGTTTGTCTAACAGTAAATATATTCTGAAAAAGAGTACAATGCAAAACTATCAACCATCATCAAACCTGCTACTATCAAAATGTTATTGGAGATTCACATAAAAGGGAACCAAATGTATATGGGGTTTTTTCTTCACAAATAAACTGCATAAACTGTTAGGATTTGGGGTAAGTCCCCTCTCGTCAATACTTTGATTAATCACCTTTTGCTGTAATTAGCTTAAGTCCCTGGTGTGTGTCTGCTTGCTTTTATACATATACAGACTAGCATTATGTTTTGTTTTTTTTCAACAATGGCTTTTTATAGCCATTTTTTCATACAGCCAGGTTTGTGAAAACCACACTGCTGTTTGTGTTTTAAACGATGGATTGAACAGAGCTGTGAGATTTTCAATGCTTAACATACTGTTTTGCAACCTAATGGTTAACAAACCACCTCAGCGAAACATTATTGTTGAACTTTCTCCTTCAGATTTATGCATTATGTCAGGTTCATTTTTCAGATAAAACCATGAAATGTATCTAAGTTACTGATAGTGTAAAACAGATCCTGGAAAGGTTTAAGAGGTTATTACTGAATCTATATCAAAGGCACACTAGTTTTTGAAGGTTGAATTTTAAACAAAGGAAAACATTTTGTATGAGTGGGAAGTCATGACTATGATTGGTTTATTTTAAACAAATTCCTTATGTGAAAACTTTGATAGTTTTGAGTTAGAGTCATTAATTGTATTTTAGTTAGGGGTGTCAAATTATCACTTTAATTGCTATTAATTTATTACAACCATTTTTAGCATGCTATGTTTTTTAATCGCGTTAATCTTTTTTTATTCATTTAATTTTTACTTTTATTGTTTCTGTATGCTAGTTGTCTTTAAATTAAATCCGTTTTTATGCTTTGGGATTCTTGTGCTTCAGTTCTTAGGGGTAACTATATTTAGCGTTTTTAGAGCACTCTAGCGATTTTCTTTCAAAAAACAGTGAGTAGTGACAAATCTAGTAACTGGTTATGGGGCCATTGTTATAAAAAAAATAAGGCGTATATTACATGTTGTTTTAACATGTAATACAGCTGGACTCAGATATTTACCCCACTAAGTGCAGAACACTTATGAACTGGGCACGCTTGAAGCAGAAGGTTGCAGTTTCCATTTGGGATTAGTCACAAAAACAACAGAATGTAAATGCTGGGACTGCATCTCTTCAAGTTTGTTAAATTCAATGGATTACTTCATAAATCCACTTTTTTAATTACATATATAGGACTTTGTTCAACCATACTAAAGTAATGAATTTAAATGAAAATACCTCAAGATGTGGGTTTTTCTCAGCAATTATTAAGTGAGATTAAAATTATATTAATTAGATTAAATGATTACAGATCATAATTAATTAATCTATAAAAAAATAATCTCATGACAGCACTAATTTTAGTATCTGCTGTCTCAGTACAATCTGAGATTATTTTGTTAAGGAAGTTAGTGCTTTATGACAAAAAAATATTTTTTGGTGTTCCACTCACCACCAGGAGAAAAAGACTGGCACTTGAGGTCGGGTGATTATACATGTAGATGGTGAAGAGAATAGCTGTTAGCAGTACTATCATAATTATAATGACAACTGCCAGGAGGCCACCTGTCATCTCTTTCCCGCTCTCTTCTACATTGTCAGTGTTTTCTGTAAGGAGAGAAAATTCATATTACCTATGAATTTATTGTATTTGTACAAGGTTTGATTCTGTACTCAAATAAAGAATTTCTGTCAGACAACTAAAACTGAAGCGTGACATCACAAATATGCAAGAAAAAAGTTCAATGCAAGATTTCTGATAAATCTTGTGAGATGAAACAAGCATGGAGGCACAGCAGAAAAAAGTATGTCACCAATGATCTGATGTGAATTATCTGTGCTTACTTTAAGAAATAACTAAATAAATACTACGTTCAGACCCTTTAGCACATAGAGGTCAGTCTGTAGCTAACACAGAAGGTAGAGGTGCTGAAAACTCCTATATTAGATGGGAAATACAAAATGTGAAAAAGCATGTTTGCCACAATCACTGATAAAACAACTAAGGCCGTTTTCACATGTGTGGCCGTACCAGAAAACGGCCAGAGAAAATGCTAATTTTTTCTGTTCACATGGCACGGATCTCTGACCATATTGGGATCCAGTCTTTTACTACAAATAAACAGCAGGTGGCGGTATACAAATAAGTCTTAGTTCTCCAACAAACAAGGGAGTGAGAAGTACCGACGTCATAAAACGAGCGACAGCCTAGAATGTAAACAAACTGGTCTACTGGTCAGCTGCTACCTGAAGCCATCTACAGGGTGAGTGTTGTAGTAAACCCGCCGTTTTGTAACCTCTGTGTTGCTGTGGGATGCTTGAATCGCGTTGTTTTGGTATTTGTATGGTCGCGAGGTGATTCTGTAATTTCGGCCGGCGGTGTCGTCATTTCCGCATGGAGCGCGTCTATTGTCTTGAGTACGGCCAGAGTACGGGTTGTGTTCACATGGTACGTGGCCGCTCGTACCTGGACTCGGATACTACCTCCAAGGCAGGTCTCTCTGGCCGTATTCTGGCACGGTACAGTCTGTGTTCACATGGTACGAAATAAGTGGATTTTGACCAAATACCGTACCTGAGTACGGACTCCCGTACCATGTGAAAGCGCCCTAAGAAAGGATCTAGGAAAAACCGATAGGGTAGGAGCAAAATGCTTAAACACAGAAAAAACAATTTTCCAATTTGCTGCATTAGATTGTAATTACAGCTTCGAGCACAGAGCTTCGATCATTCCGAAATTAAGAAAAACTTATTTTAGCTTTTCTGTAAAAACAACTGTACTATCATTAATTACTTTCAGAGACTTTGATAATAATTTTAAAGTTTACCATCTGCAGATGTTTTGGCTGGTTGCTTTTCACTCAATTTGCTTATATAATCAGCTCTGCTGGGAGATGAAAGCTTGTTGGTAGTGGAGGTCTTGCTTAAGGGGGTGGGCGTCATATTTAAGATCCTCTGCTGCTTCGAAGTGGATGTTAAAGGCAAGGACAGATGCCTCATTTGTTGGGATGTTCCGTTTCTGACGTTTGTCATCGGGAGGCACCTTGGATCCCGCCTCTTTAATAACAAAAAGCCACTGCAATTAAACTGAGAAACAAATAACGCTGAAATCCAACTCAGATACATTTTCTGCTGTTAACGGAAAAGTTACTATGAAGAACCTCCTCCGGGCAGCCGAAGTCAACCCATTCCTGACGATTTCTATCAAAGCCGCTGGAGCATCTGAGGAAGGAAGTATTGGTTCTGTTATGTGGCTGCCAACATAAAAAGTGATGCATTTGGGTGTTAAAGTGATTCACAGCAATATCATTTGAAGTGCAGAAAATGATTAATTATCCGTTTAAACTTTTGGAGACAGATTTAGAAGGTAGAGTAGGTCAACCTTCAGAAAAGCAAACCAACCTTTTCATGACAGTTACCCATTTATAATTATGTTATACTCTTTATTATGAAACGTGGAAGTAAACAAAAAACCCAAAAATAACATAAAAAAACATAAAAGTTACTTAATTTTAAGATTAGACTTCAAGCTGTATGAGTGTATGTTTTTTACTTTACTTTTATACTGGTAATTCTTAAAAAATTAAATTCATTCAAGTTTTGATAGTTTTAAGCTAATTATTTCTTCTGGGTGTGTTTTAATAAATCTAGAGCTTGAATCTACTGTTTGATCCCCTTCGAGGGCTATGGCCTCTGAACATGAGACGCCCATAATAACCACTGCGCCACATGACACCCCTATCAAAATTATTTTTTAAAGTAAAACATAATTCATGGATCCAAACCTTGCACTTCTCAATTACTTTTATTTGCCCCAATTACCTCTGTAGCCGACTGCACCAGCTGCAGTTGAACACAATCTGAGAAGTGACACATTGCCCACAGCTGGAGAACTGCAGACATGCTAAGAAAAAAGATATAATAGAGATATATAAAACGGAAGTAAAGATTTAACCCAGGAAAAGCGAGATGAATGTTACTTACTTGGGAGAGGCAGTATTTCTACTGTTGTGCAGCTGGAGATTTTAGACTTTAGAATGTTCACTCTATGATACTCATAGATGGTTCTTCGGCGAACATCTAAGGTGTGTTAAAAAATATATACTATAATTATATTTTAAAGAAAATGAAGGGTACTAGTTCCCGATGTAGTAAATAAAAAGATAAAAGGACAAAAAAACAGATAAGACCTAGACGTTAAATGATGCTATAGCCTCTGTCTCCCACTAATAAAATTACTTTAAACATTACAAAACTGTCTTTTTTTCCAGTTTCATGTGAGAATATCACCAAACAGGCATTTGAAGTAGCATTGCTTTGAATTCCCTTTCAAAAAAACAAATCACAATCTTACTCTGAATCTGTTTTATGTCATGAAGCACCACAAAAGCATCCGCCAAGCCCACTTTGACAGGATGGTTCTCAGAGCTGATGTCGTTGACCGCAACAGGAATCTGAACATAGAACACTTCCATAAATATAAAGAGTTTACAGTAAAATGAAATCTGAAAAAAAAATAGGGGAGAACATCACCTCTTTGTAGACAAAAACAATCCTTCCATCACTGTGCAAAGAGGCCTGGAAAGTGAAGGCTCCCAGACTGATATTGTGCTGGAGGTGGACTCGGTTCCACTGAACAACCAGTGCAGTTCCTGAGTATTAGACATAAAGACAAGGAGAGGCCATATATGGCGGGAACACTATGTTCAATAATCCACATATAACAACGCAATTAATGTTTTAAACTCACCTACCATTGTCGTAATATAATACAGTAGAGTTTTTGGATAAGCTGGGGTCAAAGTTGGCCATCAAAGGAGCAATGTATTGCGTGGCTGTGAGCATCTGATGTATAACATCTCCAGTGTAAATGAAACCTGGAAGAAGAAGGGAAAAGTTAAGCCTCTGGGAGAAATTTGTAATTAGTACACCTGGCAGATTTAGGTTCAAAGTCATCTTCTAAATGTACCATCATGTTTCTTCAGTTTGAAAGACATTTTAACATTTTGAAGAGGCCAAACAAGATTCCTGACCTGAATCTGATACAGAAGCAGGGATGAGAAGTCGAGTGATGGGAAAGAGACCCTCCGAACTGAAAGACTTGGAGTTTATTGCCAAAGATAAATGGTCAAAATACTCTTGGAAACATCCAGAAAGCTGTTCAGCAGCTACAAAAAGGGTTTCAAGATTGTTCGACTGAAT
The DNA here is from genome assembly GCA_028564705.1 of Apricaphanius iberus. NCBI lineage: Eukaryota > Metazoa > Chordata > Actinopteri > Cyprinodontiformes > Aphaniidae > Apricaphanius > Apricaphanius iberus. The sequence continues at coordinate 3,103,809 of JAPXFQ010000338.1, forward strand.
ATCGGGAGGAATAGAAATTATTTTCAAATGTGATATTTTTTCACTATGATTTTTTTTTTTATAGACACTCCTTTTACATTTTTATTATCTGATAAGCGTGCGTATATGATTTATCAGAAAGAAAACTTTTTGTTTTAAAGTACCCACTGAGCTGTTTTTATACATTTCCCCCAGTTACGCCTTTTTACATTGGCAGCTGCTGTTAGTATTGTCCAACATTTTAACTAAAGCACGAGTAACTGTGTGACTCCGTGTCTTCTCACAGAATTTGAGACGTAAGTTTTGACTGATCTTCTCTGATAAAAAAGTGTAAAAGCTCTGCAACATTTTTAGCAACAAACTTTGAGAATAATGTGTTGGATGCTTTCTGTTGACCAGAAAACGGCAGAGCTCAGAAAATTGCAAAAGAAAAATTGCAAAGCAGCATATAAGGGGCAAAACGCTGCAAAAATTTATGTATAACATCCTGCAAAGGTGGCCCTTCATTTTAAAACCTGTCAGAGCTTCATAACACTCAGCTCAACGTTTGTACAGAAAACACATTGTGGTACTTGACTCACCTCTCGTAGCAATTGTGATTTCCTTCAGTAGGTGACCATAAAAAGGAAATCTGAACGAAAGATTCACTCTCTAAAAAACAAAGTGTAAAATTATTCAATGTGTTCTTATATGAGCTGAAGAACCAAAGAACAGACACGTTTGTTTTAGGTCCAATTCTGCAACTTTGAGTATGTTTTAAATGTGGAACAGACACATTTAATACTGAAATCAGGGATAATGCCGGTCATTAGACAGAATAAAGCTTTGAAGAAACAAAGTGGCTTCACTTTTCGGAAATTAAAGACACCCCTTTGAAAAGTTTCAAATTGATTACAAAGTTATACATATTTGACCATCTCATTAAGTGCCAAAGAATGATCCCATACCTCAGCTTGAGTGTGTGTGCTGGGCAGAAACTGGAGGAGCTTCCACTCTTCCCTCTCAGTCTGACTGATATTCATCCAAAGGTACTTACTTGGTGAATCCCCAGGACCATAGATTTTAGATGTATAGTAGACATGATCAGTATCCTACAACATCATGCAGCTGAATTAATTTATTCGTCCTCCACAAACAATTCTTTATAAGTCAATACAAAATGTAACATTTTTATTTAATAAACCTAAATAAAATACCTTTAAATCATTATAACAAATGAAAGAAACGTTTATCTATACATATTAGATACATTATCAAAGAAACCTTTTTAAATTATATTTCTAGTTTTTTGTCTTTTGTTTTTATAGGAAACCAACATAGAAAAAAACTCACTCCTTACTCTCTCACATCTGCTACATCAGAATAACTTTTTATGTTTCAATTTAGTTAGGGCATAATTCTGTCTGTTTTAGCTCATTCTAGATTCCAAAGCTTACAAGCACTAACATTACTGTGTCTTTGAACAAATTTTGAAAGGTCAGACAGGTGTTTTTTTTCCCACTGGCATATGTCAATCACAACAGTAAATAATAATTAAAGATTGATTGGGTACAAAAGTGTTTCTATTAGTGCATTAAAACTAACCAAAAGCAAATAACAAAAATTGAAATGTGGCTCAAGATTTTATGTATGCAGGTTTAAAAAAGAACATCAGTTTACATACATTATGCTTCCAAAGTTTATTTGCTTGTTCTTACAACAATCTGTGTGGCATTATCCTTCTGCTCCTCTGCCAGTAGTTGAGAAAGTGACTCCGGTGGCTGGTGTTGGTCTCTATTGTGGCTCAGCTTATCTGGAGCTAAACCATAGTCCCTGGTCCTTGGATGTCTGTTCTGGAGATCCTGTGAGAATGCATGCAATTGTCCCTCTGCGTGTGACAAAGAAAAGACAAACATTCGTCAGAGACATTGCTCCACACATCTACATAATGGCACCAAGCTCTAGCCTCAGATTTGATGGCAGCACAGCCACAATGCCAATATTCCTTTCCATCACATCTCGAAGGTGCTCTCTGTTACTTTTGTTTTTACAGTGAACTCATTGTCATGCTCAATAATCGAGTTTTAGATGATTTTGAGATTTGTGCCACATTATCCTACAGAAATTAGTGTACAGAACATAGGTACACTGTGGTTATGATAGGATTTGATGTTTGAACAATGCTCAATCGGTACTAAGAAGACCTAAGCACGTAAAGAAAATACCCCAGACACTGTTACACCACCTGCCTGACGGAGACATGACGCAGCTTACACATTCCACACCCAATCCTCTTCCTCCATGCACTGGGATATAAACAGTCCCCCAGCAGGTGCCATGTGGTAAACATCCATCATCATTCCTCTCCACAGTTAACAAGTGTGCGTCCTATCGTTGCTCTTCACAGTGGACGGTGAAGACATGCTTCACATTCTTCACACCAGAAGCTCCAAGATCTGGCATGTGAGGCAAGTAAATGGTGGGTGTTGAGTCTATATATCTGTCATACAGTGGTCCAGATCCTATAAGCACCCATCTGCGCCACGTCTGACCAGGTGGGTGTTTTCATGTCATCTGAGCTACAAGAACCATGGTTTGGATGACGCATTTCTGAGATCTATATATAAAAAGGCAACAATAACTTAAAAAACCTGTGAAATTCTCCACTTGTCTTCCACATTCTAATAGACAATCTAATTATTAGGGATGTGTACTGATAATAATCTGGTGATACGATATGTATCACAATACACACATACTCACCAGATTCAATACTATTACAATTTAAATATTGCAATACTATGAGTATGAATATATTTTGTGGATTTAAAAACCAAATTTAACTGTAGAAAAGTTGTCACAGGATTCTAAACACTCCAACCTGTTTATACAAAACATAATCAGTTCTATTTCTAGATTTAGTTGATCCACTGGAATTAACATGAAAACAGCCACCAGCTAGCGGTCATTCGTTTAATCTTACAACTAAAATTACTGTAATCTTAAATGGTTCCATTCAAGTTCTACATTTTTTTTTAATCGATATGTTGCTTTTGAATATGGATACAACATAATGCAATAAAATATTGCAATACGGCGGAAACTCAATTTTTGCTTAGTATTTTATGCTTAGTACTTGTTGGCCCTTTTGCCTTCACTCTCTGGTTCAGCTCACCTAAAATCATCGTGATTGGGTTCAGGTGTGGTGACTTTGGAGGCCAGGTTATTTCAAAATTTTTGGAAAAGTACTACATAATTCCATATGTATTCATTCATAGTTTTGATGCTTTCAGTGTGAATCTACAATGTAAATAGTCATGAAAATAAAGAAAACGCACTGAATGAGGAGGTGTGTCCAAACTTTTGGTCTGTACTGTACATCTTTAATGGAAAAGGCTTTTCTTTAATAGGTGCATACAATGCCACATCATCACTTAAATGTCTTATTTAAAATCTGTGGTGAAAATGTCAATTGTGATCACTGCATCAGCTAAGTTTACCATCAATTTTCTGATTTCATTTGCTATATGAATAAAACCCAAAAAAAGCAATACATTTACGACTTAATTTACGCTTGACCTTTCTAAAATGAATATATTTTGAGTAGAATGTGACATTTGTGGCCACTTGGCAACAAAGCAATTTAAGCATTTTTGGGTAGCAATTTATACATCAGAAATGAAATAGCTAAACTTAAAATGTGATAGCTGATGATGACTGAAGTGAGCTTATATTCAAAAGCTGGGACTGATTGCAATGAGTAAGATGACATAGATATAATAAAAGTAGTAAAAAAAAATCAAACTAGAACCCACGATAAATGTAAAAAAATAGGACTATAAATGTAAACAGTTCATCATGGTGCCAATAACAGCTATTAATTTATAAAACAGCTTTATGGGAGGTATAGAGCGTCCTTGACATGTTATCTAAAGATTTGAAGCTTAGCATGGAATCAAAGCTGTAGCGGATCTCTTTATATTTTCTCTACAAGTCATTAAAAGCATACCCCACCATTAGCCTATAACAATCCGCCGCTGTGCCAGCTGATAGGAGAAAGGATGGCATTATTGTACTGAATGGCAGCTAAAAAAAAATATATGCTAGCACTACACAGGCAGTTATAAGTACATGTCTTCTACACTAAATGCTGAGTAAATTTCTTTCTACATTGAGACAATTGGGAAGCAAACATATTTAACAAAAACAAAGTAAAATACAAACCATATTGACAGACTGTTGTTAGAGGACAACCCTGATCTCGACCTCTAATATAGGCTATGAGGTATTAAATGTTTTCTCTGCAAAAGTGCTAAGCGCATGTAAAACTTTTTTTTTACTAGTGAATTATATTTGACAGTGGCATGTGTTTTAAAAGCATACAAAATATTTTTCTGATGCAAACATATAAGCACTACCTTAAACACCAATAATACTAACGCTGGGGAAAATTTGTAACTCACCTTAGTTTCGACCACCCGCTTTTTTTCAATCATCCACAGAAAGATCTAGGCTATTATTTCTTGTATCACTCTCTACGGGGTTTAAGCTGATGCTATAATAAAAACTAATTGTTCTGAAAAATTATTTAAACAATTACAAATGATCTTACCCAGTAAAGTGTGAATTATTTACACAGGTGTACACATGGATAACTTACCAAAGGACAGTTCTTTAAAACGTGTTTGAATTTGTTGAACAAAGATCAGACTTGTAATTAGATGAACAGCGGTAATCGTCGACATCCTTTCCCTGTAAAATTCTGCTGCAAATAAATTCAACCTCTGCTATGCAGCTTTGTGCCATGCATTATATTTCAGTGTTCAATTTCACATAAAAAAAAAAGAGTGTAAAACACTTAGTGAATACATGGAGCGATGCGAAGTCAATCACCTCTGGGTTTTACAAGGACTGGTCTGTCATTAACAATATAGGCCTAATCCATTTTGAACCATAAGGATTTCCTCCAAAAATGAGCGTCCGAGTGGTTTTTGAGTTTGTGACGCTGTTGATTAAATACAGACTCCACCGACTTGGAAACGTTGCGTTCAGCTGGTGTGGGAAATTTCCAGAAAATGTCTTCACTTTCATTTAATGTCTATGGCTAATAACTACGGTGTTCCAAATGTGAAGTATCCCACCGTCTAATAAAAGACCACCTATTCTATCTACTTAAGGTATTTTAAGTTTCTACTGGTGTAGGCCTATTTGTTGTAGCCTACTAACGTTAGTCAATGTGATCGAGCCTGGAGCAAGCATTTGGCAACCCCAGATTCCGAACCTCCCCACTAGATGGCGATATAAACTGTAGAATGGGATAACACCTACAATCCTTAAACCTTTTTTTGTGCACTGGTGCAGGAATTCTGCAGATAGAACTGTTAATTATATCTGGAAAAGACTGAATAAATCAAGTTTTGACAATTCAAGAATAATTTAACTATTGAAAACAAATGCCATTTGCCTTCAGCTACATTTGAAAACCTATTAGATTATTTGGATGCACCCTTCTGGTTAAATATCTGCTGTGTTGGGAGTAATTCATTACAAAAGTACATAAGTAATGAGTTACAGGAATATATTACGTGTTACAATTTCAATAAAGCGGTATGGACTGCATTTAAATGTGTTTTTTTTTCCAGCCAACTAATGCAGTGGACCAAACCAAGTTGGATACCGTAGATTAGAAGATCCAGTGTGCTTCCTGTTGCTCAAAACCAAAACAGAGAAACAGGATGGCTGAGGAAAAGTTAAACTGTATATTTAAACCAAGGCTTTATTTACAGTATTTCCCTAAACACCCGTTGAAAGACTGTTCAGTCTCAGGAGGCTCATCTTTATCCACGATACTTTTGGTGAGTGCAAAGATGCACGATTTCCATCTCATTACAATGAGATAGAAGGCATGTAAAAGTACAGGAGACTTGACTTAACAAATCAGAATCAAAACCACAGCCTCTGTGATGCCACTTGTTGAAATATAAATTGTTAAATTACACTGTTTAAAAATTGTTACATATATATTTGGTCAAAATCAACTGATATTGTAACTCCGTAACATTTGAGATATGTAAAAAAAAATTTGAGGCTGTAATATATAATTATAATTTTTTGTAATGTGCCCAATACTGAATATCAGTCAGAAATAATAAAAAAAATCTTTAGAATAATTACATTTACAGTTATTGTTATGGCTTACAGCTGTCGACACTCAAACTTCTCACAAAATTACAGAGCTGTGAGCCACAGCCAACAAATGTGCTAAATGTTTAGCATACTACTATAATAACAAACAGCCTAGTTTCACTTTCTGAAGAGATTTAACTAAATGCTACTAAGACATTCTAATGTGTAATACACTGTCTCAAAAATACCTTAGTTTAAAGTTTGCTTATTTAATAAAACACATGACAATAAAGCCACATACAGTTTTAAGGTTTTAATCAAGACTTAATGGGTTACACTGAAGAGGAAAAAGAGCATTGCAAAATGAGAAGTGTTTTCATTATGGCATAACAGAAGGACACTTCAGGTCTAAAAGCTGACTTGCAAGGTTTAAGGAATGTGATGGTGACTTTGTGACCTGGTTAAACTAAAAAAAGAAAGCAACACAAAAGGCAACCAATTCAACCACAAGCTCTTAATGACAATTATTGTATCAGTGCTTTAAATGTGCAAGCTGAGAAACTAATGCGGGGAGAGAAATAAGCAAGAAAACCAGGCATTTCACTAAAGGTGTTAAGATTATTTTAACATCACTCACTAATGCTCTACTTTTAAAAAGACTGGAAAAAACAAAAATGAAACATTTTGCCAAGAAGACCGTTGTGTTTTGTGTCACTTGAACTTAGTCAACCATGTGCTTCTATAGTGGATTTTATTCAACACACAGGTGAGACAATTAGGCTCATCTGCATTAAAAGCATGACAGATAAGATACATATATTATTTTGACAGTTCAAATTCTACAACTTTGAAGCAATGCAATATCCAAGTGTTCAGTCTGATTTAGTTGTTTCAACCTTTTGATGCATAAAGTGAGATGACATCACTCACTGGAATACCGATTGTAAAAGCAAATCTAAAGCCAGCAGCTTTTATTTTGGACTGGATTGATTCGGCACAGCTGCCAATACGACGTTTTATAGGGTGATCAGGTATGTGTGTATGTGTGTTAGGATTTGCGATAAAATATCAAATGCTAGAATCATTGTCTAAACAGTTCAAGATACAAACATGATACATTCCAAGTGTGTGGTTTGGACAAGGATGATACCCCAAACTAAACACCAGTATGGCTCAAGTTATAAGTACTGAGCCTCTTATTTCTGCTTTTTCATATTTACTTGTTTGAAAAAACAGGGAATGTTGATGTCATTTGACTTTCAGGGAGAAAGAAAGAAAGAAAGAATGAAGTCAGAGTGATCCAATGTTCATTCCAAGTTCACTGGCCTGAGAATTTGTTTAGCACCGCTACAGTCATCATTAGCATGGTGGCAATTGTGTGAGGACAGGATTCTGATCGCATTTTTTCAACAAATAATTTGTGAAAGATATGGAAGAAGAAAAACAATACTCTGGAATAACTTTCAGTGTAAAAACTCAGCATTTCAGAAGCTCCACCTCAAAGATGAGGGTAGAGTTTGCGGGGATGATGGGCGGATAGCCTTTGCTTCCATACGCGTAATCCGGAGAGCAGGTCAGTTTGGCCAGCTGGCCAAGGCTCATCTGTGGAGGAGGTGTAAAGAAAGATTGTGTAAAACTTTATTATGGAAGAACCCTCACATGTTAAACTGAAGGAAACAAGGAAATGCCTATCAGAGTGTTCTGACTCCATTTCAGGTTTAAATTTTCCGTTTTGATTTAATTTTGTTCACCTTTCCATGTTACAAATTATCACAAGCTAGATCTGACAAGACCATAGCAGAAACTGAATCTGATACTTTTCTGGCTTGAAATCTCAATAGTATAAATAAAGGACAAGATAAATCACAGATAAGAGCAATTTCACGGTTATATCTTTCATCGCTTTGGTTTCCAGTTGCTCATTTGACCATCCAACTATAAAGAGGAAAACAAGGGAGTTTGATTACAGTAAAACGCTCCATCTTTGATTGTTTGGGGCAGCCCATTTATATACAAACTTGCCAGATTTATGACCCCTGATCACACACACTTAAGCAATGCAAGTAAATGGAATTTTAGCCTATAAAGTTGGGTGTTTACACAATATTTTACAGTGAGCGGGTAATGATCAAAACATTGAGAAGAATCATTTAGAAAGGTAAATTTTAGCAACAGTTCTTGTTGCTTAATTTTTTGTTTAAACTGCAGTGTATGGTCATCAGACCTTTGATATTAATTCTGATAGGCACATCTTCGTTTGTCTTTCAGCATTTGTTATCCTCCATACCTGAGCTACACCTTCATCCCACGCACGGATAACTTCACCGGCTCCCAGCTTAAACTTGAAGGGCTCTCCCCGGTCCCTGGAGGAGTCAAATTTCTTCCCGTTTGTCAGCGTGCCTGTTGTAAGACAACACATACATCTTAAAATATACTCCTTAGAGTTCAAATGCATATGAAATACTTTTATTTTACTAAAACGACTGTACAGAACCAGCTCGACGTCTGAAGACATCGACACGCCTACAGAAAGCATGAACCTGTAAAGCAATGGTTAGCTTAGCTTTAGCTTAGCACATACACGGGGGAGGGGGGATATTCCGCTTTCTGGTGCTTCGTTTTTGGTGCTCTAACTGATTACGGTTTTATATTGACTGGTAGATTAGTTTCGAAAGGCAGGTGCGCATTATTTTTCATTAATTTCAGATAACAGTCTGACCACCCGCCCCCTTGTTTCCAGGCTTTGTGCTAAGCTAAGCTAGCTAGAACGCTAGCTTGTTATCGGCCTCAATTATCATATCTTTACAACTTCCAAGGTTTCCATTTAATAGTAAACTTTCCACTTGGGAGGTCCTTTTTAACAATGCCAGACTAGTGGTATGTGTTCGTTCATATTCAAAGTGAATGCATTTTCTGTAATCTTTTGAGGTGCGAGAAATCAAACAATGCTCACCAACATAGTGCACGGTGACCTCCCGTCCTCTCTGCGGAAATGTCTTTCCTGAAAATAAAAGACCGAAACGTATTCGAATGCGCCAGAAACTGAAAATTATAAGGAATCCAAAAACAAATCTGAATGAAAATATTTACCGTCTCCGGGTCTAAGAGTCTCAACTTCAACTCCCATTGTTCTCTCGGTGTAAGCTTCCCTTTTCCAGCAGCTCGGCGGATCCGTGTGTGTTGAATAAAGGGCGGGGTTTAACTCGTCTGGTCACGTGCTTTTCAGGAGACTTAATAAAAAGCAATTATATGGTTTTTAAAAAAACCCACAGCAGCTTGGTTTTGTATGATAGAGGGGACGATAGATTATTTGACATGTTAATAATTTAGATCTTCTTAATGCAACCGAGCTAGGCTACTCTTTCATTAACTATATCTCAAGGAAATTTCAATCAAACGCAACTGGACTTGGTAATTTGTCTTGGAAGACGTTTCACCTCTTATCCAAGAGGCTTCATCAGTTCATGCTCGCCGCTGACCAGGCTGGGACTGGTGTTGGCATTTATGAATGTAATATTTTGTTATAATAATAAGATTATCAAATAAGAACTCACTATTTTTGTCCTTAAGAATTACTCCAAATTGAATATTTTGAAAAGTCCAAAAATCTATATTTCTAGACCGAAAGGATATTAAGTTATGGAGACATTTCCTTAGATCTCGGACTGTCACACACCCGTTCACTCATGAATTCATTAGGGGGTAAATATGTTTTGTAGTTTTCAAATGATCTTTTTTGAGGATGAATGAGTGTTTGGTCCTACTAGGAAATAAGGTGTTGACCAAATATCTTCTTAAAAACTGATTATTACATTTTTCATTAACAAGGTCAAGGTCATCTAATTTAATTTTATTTAAATTTTGAGACACTATATCTGAAATATTGTTCTTTATTAAGTTCATTAAGGCTCCTGGGATATTTTGGGTAACTTTATCATAGAGCTCAAATAAGCAGATCATGGCTTATTTCTCATTAAACCTGTTTAATTCAAGTATGTCTCCATTTTCATCTAATATGTGTGACAGACCAAATTTATTTTGTTATCCATTCTTCCACAAACATAGCTTTCCCCCAATTCAAAATCACCCTATTATTCCACAATGGAACGTTATGGGTACTCAAATTACGTTTAAACATTAATTTCCAATTTAGCTAAACTTGTTGATGATTGTTTTATGGGCAATTTAGAATTTTCAAAATCACAAACTAATACAAGTTTGTTTCCCCCAACTTTGTTGAAAATAAGAGATGGTATCAAGAACCTCGACATCATCTTTTAAGAAAGATCGGAGCCAGTTAATTTTTAACATTCCATTCATTATTTCAAAATCGATTCCTTTTAAACCCCCCACTTCATAGACTTTTATCAAGTCCCTGTTTCTAATATAGTGATGTTTATTCTTCCAAATGAAATTAAAATTCACCTGATTGATTTATTTTATAATTCTTGGTTGGATGGCTAGGGAATAAGATGGATAGATTAATCTGGACAAAGAATCAACCTTGGTTAACATTGTCGCGCAGAACAATGTTAAATCTCTCTGTAGACAGAGTTTTCTTTTTGCAATTGTCAGTTGTGCTCTGAATATTCTTTTTTTTCACTATCAGCTATTTATTTAGTTAACAAAATTCCAAGATATTTGATTTCATTTTTGACAGGTATGTTACACAAAGAAGAGTAAGAACAATTATGAATGCTAATAAATACACATTTTTACAGGTTCAGGTGTAATCCAGAAGCATCAGAAAAAAGTATTTATTGTGTCTAAGGCCAATTTAATTGTTTCTTAATTTTTTAGAAAGATTGTCGCATGATAGGCAAGCTGATTTATGATTAATTTGGGATTATTTATATCTATTCCTTTGATGTTTGAATTGGTGACAGTAATAGCAAGTAGTTCAGTGGCTACAATCAATAGAAGAGGTGAGATGCTACAACCCTGCCTGATGCTTCTTTCCACCTTGAACATTTGACATGTGCCTTCGGAAAGAGAAACACAACTATTAATATCAGTGTATAACATACTGATCATATCCAGAAATGCATTTCCGAACCCAAAAAGTTTAAATGTCTAAATAATAAAAGTGTGTTTGATAGAATCAAATGCTTTTTGGAAGTCCAAGAACAAAATAAAACCATGGTCTAGATTAGATAATTGTAATTGATACGTTCTAAAACCAAGCGGATATTGTTTTGGATCGATCGTCCTTTGAGAAAACCTGATTGAGTGGCCCTAATTATTTTAGAAATACCTGTTTTTAATCTTGTTGCTAAAACTTTTGTAAACATTTTGTAGTCTGTGTTTAAAAATGTGATGGGACTTATATTACTTATTTTTTTTTTTGGGATCAATTTTATAACTCCTTGTTTCATTGTTGTCATAAGCTCCTTTTAAATAATATGTTTGTTTAACACTCTAAATAAAAGCACTTTTAAATCTTCCCGATTTGGTCCTGGTGTGTGATTAGATGCCATACTCTTAATAGCTAAGTCAAATTCTTCTATAATTAGATCTTCATCACAAATTTTTAAAATCATCGGGAATCCAGTTACTAATGTTGTCAAAGAAGGAAGTGACATTTTGTTCTGAGACTAAAGACTTATAAAGGTTACTATAAAAACAAAACAAATACTTCATTTAAAATGCATTTAGGGTCTGTGAATCCATCTTCATTGATTAGTAGATTGCATATGGAATTATATTCTTGTCTATGTTTTTCTAAATTGCAAAAATAGGCAGTGTTTTTTTTTTTTACCTTCTTCTATCCACTTGGCTTTGGATCACAAATAAGCATCTTTGGCTCTATAAGGCTACAAATTATCCAATTTGGATAGCAAATTATTATTTTTTCCTAGTGCTTCCTCAGCCCAATTCAATTTGCTATAAAAGTTCATAAGATCTTTTACTACCTTTATTTCCTCTTCTTTCCTTGGTTTATTGAAGTTTTTACCAAATGTAATTGCGGAATTTTTTATTCTAAATGTAAGATATTCCCATTTAGATATCTGTGCACTGATAGCATCATCATTCTGGATATTTAAAATGAATTTCTTAATAGAATTGCCATACTCGTCATTTTTCAGCAGCTGAGAGTAAAATTTCCAATAATCCTTAAATGTGTTATTCTGGTCTTTGCTTTGTAGTCTTAGAATCATGAAGCAATGGTCACTTAAGGGACCATTTGAGATAATTGTTTCCTTATAATATTGTAAAATTGAATTAGACACCGACCAATAATCAGTATGTGAACTGTGTTGACCATTAGGTCTGTGCCAGGTAAATAGTTTGACATCTTTGTTTAACAATCTCCATACATCTATTAATTAGCATTAATGCATAAATGTGTTTAATGTGACAAAGAACTTTAAGCTTAACGTATGACCCACATTTCCCCGCAAGTCGGACGGCTCGGCCCGTGCTCAATAAGGCCCTGAAGCCTAAGTGTTCCTTATTTTAATTGATAAAAGTCGGCAACCCTACCAAGGACTGCATACCGGGAGGGTAAGTGGAAACTTGTCCTCATTTTAGCTTCCATGAGCTATGTTATGTCTGTCAATATCGGACTATTAATCAAGCATTGCTTCAAAAAAATAAATGACACCATAGTCTGTTCCTTGTTGTGATCACAAGACATGTAAACAGCAGCATGTAGACATCACAAAGGTTATGATTCTGCAAAGTTTTACGAGATGTTTACTTGTTAGAAATTTTTTGACAATGTAAGCTACTGATTGAGTTACTGAACACAGCCCTTCAAGTGAGGTTTTTCCATTACCAGATTACTCCATATTTGTATATATAATTTTTAAAAACACACTTTCAGCTATATACTGAACTACAGGCTAGACATAACAGGTATTATCTTTTCTGTGGTCACTTAAGCCCAGTAAGATCAATTTGATTTTCTGCTCTGTACAGATGTGTGCGTTGCAATTACAGTAAATCGTCCTTTTCTTATGTAAAACCCGGTAGCAGTTTGCAGTAGTTTTTTTTTTTAGATGAATAACAGTCATAAAGCACCTCCATACCATCCCACATGGGAAAGATTTCTGTAACTGAGAATATTGCCATTTCGTGTCTGGTAGTCCTCATTGGATTTTTGTCATCTTCCACAAGGTGTCGCTCTTTCACTGTTTGTTATTAAAACAGAGTTAAGCACAATATTACAGCTTGGGAGAATGTACTGTTTAATTCCCTGCAGCACTATGAGACGCTTGACTTTGCTTTTACTTAGCATATATATATATATATATATATGTGTGTGTGTATGTATGCTAAGTAAAAGCAATTTTAAAACCATCTTGCGCTGTTTTTTGAAGGATAACTCAGAATTTGCAGTCCTCAGGCTAAGAGGAAGTGAATTCCAAAGAGAAGGAGCCACCACTGACAAAGCTCGATCTCCTTTGGCTTTAAGGCGGGTTCTTTTCACAACCAGTAGAAGCTGATCACCAGATCTCAAGGACCTGGTTGGGATATAGGGCTGTAAAAGCTCACAGAAGTAAACAGGTTGAAAGTTAAAAACAAAATTTGAAATGCACCCTATTGTAATAATAGGGAGGTAACATGCGAAAACTTGAAAGATCTTGTTAAAAGCTTCGCTGCAGCATTCTGGACAGTCTGGAGATGGCTAATAGACTTTGCACTTAGAAAAGTAAAAAGTGAGTTACAATAATCAAGACGTGAATAAATAAAAGTATGGATTATCCTCTCTAGTTCCATTTGCTCCACAATGCGACTCAGCTTGGCAATGTTTCTAAATGATAAAGACACGAGCGGACCAGTGAAGCAATATGTGTATCCAAATTAAAATCAGGATCAAAAGTTACCCAGAGATTCCACACTGATGACTTCACGTACTGGGTAAGTGGGCCAAGGTTCTCAATTATATTAGGAACGCATTTATCAGGGGCACAAACCAAGACCCCTGTTTTAATGTCGTTAAGTCGTAAAAAATTGTTATACATCCAACATGCGACAGTCTCCAAGAAGCTAATCCAGATCTGAATCTTAGATAGATTCTGCGGTTTAAAATCGATAAATAGCTGCATATCATCAGCATTGCAATGATAAGAAATGTCTTTAAAATAATCTAAAAGGTGGTAGACGGGAAGGAGATATACAGTAAGACACACAATAATGGACCCAACATTTATCCCTGTGGGACACCATAAACAAGTGGAGAAAAGGAAGATTGAACCTTTGCTGCTGATACACAAAATGATCTATCAGCTAAGTAGGAGCAAAACCGTTTTAAAGGCGAGCCTGATACCCCAACCCAGGACTTTAATCTATCGAACAGGACACGATGATCGACAGTCTCAAATGCCATGGTCAGGTCAAGTAACAGAAGGACAGAACAGTGACCAGCATCCCTCTGCATGGTGATGTCAATTGAGACTCTAAGAAGAGCGGTTTCACTGGAGTGGGTCCTGCAAAAGTCAGATTGGTATCTGGGCCGATACTGTTATTATGTACTGTATTGCATTAACTGATACTTAAAATGTGTAACTCTGCATTAATGTAACAGAAAATAAACTATTTTTCACTTGAAATTTTTTTTTGTGGTCATTTTTATTTATTGATTTTTTTAGTTAATTCACAATCATTGTTGTAACAAACAGAGAGGAAAATAAAACCTGTCTTCCAATTCATTGCATTTTTTTGCATGAGAGAAGTATTGGTACTCTGTATCGGCAAGTACTCAAAGTATCTGTATCATATCGGTAAGAAAAAAGCTGTGTCATCACATCCATATCAAGAACATATTTCTGGAGCAATAAGCTTGTCCTCTCTAACCTGACCTCCGGTCCTAGATACATTTACCAAAGAACATATTTAAAGCTGCATTCCTGAGAATTTATTTATGTATTGAAGTTTTATATATCCTTAAAATTATGTGGGGTTCAGTACTATGATAAAAGGCTAGTTCTCCACAACATTTGTTATTTTTCTTAAGTCCCTCTTTCCTCCCATAGACCCCAATGCAATTCAGACTGACCGGCAAATTTTTCATCCAATAGAATTCAAGTTTGTGGGCCGGGCCCGCCCTGGCGTAGCCTGTTACATCCAGGTACATAAGAATGGTATCAGCCCCGATATTAGTGCATTTCTAGTTTTTAATACTATTTTGTTGAACTTAGAATCTCAAGTGCCTTTTCATGATTTCTATCTCATGGTAAGGAGATAGAAATCATGCATCTTTGCACTTGTCACAAAGATCATGCACAAACATGAGACTCCTGAGACTGAACGGTCTGTCAACAAGTTGTTTGTCGGTTGGTGAAACAGTGCGGATAATGCCATCATTTAAACAGTCAATCTTTTCCTCATCCATCCTAATTATCTAATGTTTTGGTTTTGAGCAAAAGGAAGCACACTGTAGATCTTCTATGGTATCCAACTTAATTTGGTCCGCTGCATTAGTTGGGCGGAAAAAAATATTTTAAATTCGCTTGTATCTTCAGTTACTGAAATTGTAACATGTAATATATTGCTGTACATTTTATAAGTAATGTGTTACATTACTCCTTTTCTTAATAAAGTAATATATTCCTGTACCTCTTTACTTTTGTAAGACGTTACTCTCCACACTGAACAAGAATCAACAAGAATGATTCAGAAAACATAAACAGAAAAATCAAGATAACCCAGATCCTGACAGATAGACAGAAAAGAGTCTGATGCAACAAATATGTTATCGATCAATAAGTGTGAGAGTGCTGATCTGAGATGAGAGGTGATTTTGTTTCCAGGTTAGTCTTCCACTTCCCGTGCAGTAAAACAGGGTCAGTCAATATTTGTGCTAATGAAAAGCTGGGGTTATGGCCAAGTCACCTGACTTACATTTTTATAAATGAACATCAACCAGGTAATATAGATACTATAGTTATAATTTTAGTACCAACACCAGAAAAGTATGTCTAATTGTTAAGTAGTTGTCATTTAGTTTGGTCAAAGTAAAAAAAACAACATGAAAAATCCTGAATATGAATATAAAAAACATGTCTAGACCCAGTTTCTAAAATTTTGATTTAATCAATGTACAATATGAATTTTAAGCAAAGCAGCATGTACAGATGCATAATGAGGGAAAAACTCACAAAGAATAAGAAAGTGGAGCAAAGATAAATAATTTACTTTACTACACTATTACTATTTACTACATTCGTTTAATAAAATAAAATAAGGACAACCCTGAGCATCCTCTTTGTGAGATTATCTTACAACAACAGAGTGTCTTCAATCGGAGGCTTCTTCACTTTCGCTGCAACACAGACCACTACAAGAAATCCTGTTTCCCTACAGCTTTAATGGTCTACAACAACTAATTAGTTATGAGCTACAACAACACTTAATTTCCCTCTGGGATCAATAAAGTATTTTTTAATTGAATTTGAATTGAATTTACACTCTACTCTTAAAGGTATAATGAAGTCTTAAACTAAAAACCAGGCTAAACATCCGATGAGGCCTCAGTAGTGTTTGGTGATGGATCATACAGTTTGTTGAAGAAGGAGAAGACTGATGCAGGATTATGCTGTGTATCCTGAAGGAAAACAAATAACAATAGAGTAAGATATGATGCAATGTTACGTAATACAGTGTCTTTAAAATTTTGGGATGTTCAGTCATCCTAACTTACATGTTGTGTGTAGTCAGGCATGTCAAACACAGAGTTGTCTGCAGTCATCTCATGATTCATTGTTGTTGACTCGTTTCTGTGACATACAGTTCCAAAATTAAGTCAACATATGTTTGTCCATACTTATGGTTATCTTTATTAAGATAACCACGCCATGCGGCTCTTCAACAACTCTAGGGGGAGGGCCATAAAATCAACCATAGAACACTGGACTTAATGCTAATCACACCATGCACCTTCGGTCACACATGCACTTTATCATACACACACATCTACAAGTTGGACTCTAAGTATGTACAACTGTTTTTGCATACTGACATCTGCACAACTGCACTCGAACTGGACTGGCAGACATTATACTTTTTTATACCATTATATTTTACCTTAGTTCTTCTTTTAAATTTTTATATTGTATTCTCCCTGCATGCCCCTGTGTTCCCGTAAGCTGCTAGAACTGTGAATTTCTCTTGGAGATGAATAAAGTATCTATCTATCTATCTATCTATCTATCTATCTATCTATCTATCTATCTATCTATCTAATCTATCCTATCTATCTATCTATCTATCTATCTATCTATCTATCTATCTATCTATCTATCTATCTATCTATCTATCTATCTATCTATCTATCTATCTATTATGTTCATAGTAAATGTTAAAAATGAAAATACAGAAAAAACAGCATACATTGAATTCCATTTTCGGTTCAGCATAAAAAGGAAGATGGAGATGATGAATCCAATCAGCAGAGTGAGACCAAGTGCCACGCCGATAGAGAGTGAATCTACAGAAACAAGAAAACACGTGGAGTAAAATACCTGTTACCGACGTTGGCCTGTCATTATCTGACAAGTACATTTATTGGACAGTTCTTAACAGAAAGATCGACTATTGTTTCGCTTATAATTAGGCCCTGTTTATGAATTAGTTAAGAAAAACTACTTGTATTGTTTGATGGAGGGATGAGAGGCTCAGAGTTGCAGCTGCTGGGGTGGATGGTGATATCATCAAGAGCTACGTCTCCACCTGTACTCATTCCTCTATGATACACAAATACAAACTGTGGAGAGAAAAAAAAGATATTCAAAGAATAATCATAAACTGATAAAAACTTTAATTAAAAGTTCCCTATTGCTTGATACATTTTTTGTAACCAGAGAGTTCATAATCTTCAAACATTGAATCAGAAATGAATTAATTGGTAAGGATAGTTGTTTCTTTTTCTGAGTATGATATAGACGTCAGAGAAAGCATTTTCATATTTTTTTTTAATATGTTCGCGTCTTGGAGTTTTTTGATGTTTAAGTAAAAAGTACAAGGACATCATGTAAAGCACATTGAATTGTCTTGTTGTGTAAAGTTGGCTAAACAAATAAATTAGCCCCAACTTAATTCAACACTGAAGTCGAGGCAGTACTCCTTCTACTTTAATATCAGTTCAAAAATAATTAATTTAGATACATTTTCAGTTTCAGTACCTTAAAGGTCCAGTGTGTAACAAATTTGGCAGAGGGTGCACCGCCCCCCATCTGAGGCTGCCATGTTGCATCACCATCTTTGAATACGCTAGCCGAAAGGGAGGAAACCATACCACAGAAAAGAAAAAGAAATAACCGGGAGAAAACAAGAATCTACATCGGTGGAGCGTTTACCAGATGGAGACAATTCATGAGGGACACGAACTTGAAGACGGTCGCAGAGGTTGCAGGCTTTCTGCTGGACAGGTAAGTAAATTACATGAAACAATGAAGTTTATGTTAGCGTTATGTTTGACACAAGACAGGTTAGTCCAGCAAATACTTTATCTTTTGTTTAACTCTGAGAATTTACTCCGCGGCTTCCGTAGTAGTAATGACGTGTTATAACGGCGAGAATCCAGAGAACACTGCTCAGTGGCTTGCATTCACTAGCGCACCACTAGTTGGAGGTAATTCTTACACATGGGGGCTTTAAATTTTCTATACACCTATTGTGGCATAATTATTCATTCAAATGCCTTAGTTCACCCTGTGGTTAATTAAATTTGTGGTAGTGCTTGATTTTAATGGAATGGTTTCAGTATATGAAGTAAAGAAGCAATATATTCATTTTACAACAATTAACTAAACATTTTTTTTCAAGAATAGCCAAAGAAGAACATCAAAGAAGGCACATTTTTTAAAAATAAAGCTGTAGGTTAACTTTTACACCTCCTGCATGGTATAGCACTCTTTAATGGGGTCCCAAATACATCTCTGCTATCAGGGATATGTGAGAAAACCTTTTTTTTCCAAATATGGCCTACTCCTCAATGTGGAGCTTTACTATATTGTTCACAGTGACAAAGAGGCTGCCAAAGCTTCCTATATGTCTGTCATATGACCCTCTAGAAATTAGTTGATTTACCAGTGAAAAGTCTAGTAACTTTTTCTGTGTTTTTTAAAATACTCTAATTTCAAATACTGTATAGTTCTTAACCTTTTGAAGAGCAGCGGTTCCTGCAGTGGGTTTTTGACAATGCTCCAAAGCACTAACAGATTATCCAGTCCTTATGCAGCTGTTCATTCCAGAAGCGGTCAGAAAAATCATGACCCTTTTCATTCCACTTGATTCTCCTTCATGCAGGATGACAATCAAGTTAAAAGTCTAGTAAAAGTCTTCCAGAGTGGCTTTTTTAGGTTTTTATCTGCTCAGAAAAAGTCTTTGATGACTGATATACTGTATAAAAAACTGAATTGTCAGGAAGTTAATTCATAATTAATAACATGATAATTTTTACTCTTTTTGTCTCTAATTTGATGTAATTCTTTTTCCCTAAAATTTTACATAACTTAATTAATGTTCTTAATTTAAATACAAATGAAAAAGATCAAACCAGAGTCCTGACTGGACTCTGACAGCGAATCAATAAAGGAAACTATAGCTTAGGGTGATGGCAAGGAGGCCTTCCAGCCTTAAAAACTTGGAGTACATAAATAAAAATACAATTTAAAAATACCAGTAGAAAAATTCAAAAAGAAAAAGCCATATATAATTGTTGATGGGTATTTAAGCATTTTTTTTTCAAAACTGATAATCCTTCTCATCTCTTGAGAGATACATGTAAGTGAGAGTTTTGTTCTAGGACACGTCTTTTTGATTTTCAAACAAATTGCGCATTTGTCAAAAAAAGAAGTCAGTGTTGATTACCCAGAATGCTTCTTCATGTTTAATATACACAGTGTCCTGCAGCCACTGGTCTCCCTTGTTTCCCGTGTTAGTCCACTTTAGATATCCTTCCTCGTTGCCTCCAGCCTGCATTTTCCTATAAATCAAAACAAGTTCAAATAAAAATATACTAAACAAATTAAAATGACACTTCAGTTTAATGTTGATGTTCCTCAGACCTGTCATTGATGTACACGTTGAGAGTCCCAATATGGTTGCCATACATGTGATACCAAAATGTAAGACAGTGTCCCCTTGAGGATGGCTGGAACACATCACTGACAAGATAAGACATGTCTCCCCACTCCCCCACTGAGCTGTCCACATATATGTAATGACCTGAAGAAAAAATTTCAAAGTCCGTTTTATTTTCTTACACAGTCACATTATTTATGCATGTTTTACACTGGTCTGGTTCCAACGCTAGAAGTGCAATCATTTAAGATCTGACCATAGTAAAGTCAATTTAGTGCAGCTATTATCCAGGCTATATAACACCATATTACCATTTGAAGAGTTAGTTGTGTGGTCAACATTCGGTCCAGTGTTGGGGTTTGGGGAGGCTCCTGCTCCGAGGAGCCAGTTTCCCTGGTCAACTCCACCACCCAGGTTGCTCCAGCTGCAGAAAGAGCTCTCGAAGTCACAGAAACCATGGGGGGGACACTGTGCATTTATGAGCCGCACATCATCAAAGGCCATGTCTCCCTCCATGGTTGGTCCGGCCTTCACACATTCCACCACAATCTAAATAAAAATATAAAGCACATTCCTATTTTCATTCTAAACGTCTTTTAAAATAAGATTTTTTTTACATGATAGCAGGAAAGGACAAAATCTGAAGTTTTGGTAAAAGCTTTAAGGCTTAACAAAAATCAACAAACTAACAACGTAGGTTGATCGTTTAATGTTCTTTCTGCAAATAAATATATTGCTCAGTGCCAATTTTAAACAGAGACTATGCAAACAGCTCTTGAGAAACACATGGTGTTTATGAAAAAAAAAAATTTATTAAGTAGGTTGGGCTAATTTGTAAGCCAAAAGTTCAACATTTTCTTAAAGGGGAAGTTCTTTTTTTTCAACCTGGACCTTATTTTTAGCAAACATTACATTTATTTACTCACTCAGACAAGTTTGGAGCTGCTTGGAGCCTCTCAGCAGAGGTTAATATCAAGTTGCGATCAATGTATATCCATATAAAAAGAGTCAATCAGGGCAGGAGTTCGTCGCCTGTAATAAGGCATTATCTGCCCCCAAACTCCTTCATTTAATCATGTTTTGTTATTAAAGGTTAGCACTCCTCCCCTCAGAGTTCTGAATGTCTCGGAAGTTTTTATTTGTTCTGTTCCTGGCTGATCTAGAGGCAAAAAACAACTACAGTATCGCGCGATTGCAATGACGTCACTGCCGTGCTCCATTCCAGTTGTAGTCTGTGCAAGACTTTCACTCTGTGCTCTACGATGGTCGGCTTGACAGAACTTGCAACTGCAGACATCAACATGGTTCACATTTGTGTGTTTCCAAATTGCAGTACCGAATGACCAATAGGACTAAGTTTAACTTCTACAGTCTCCCTTTCCGCAACCTACGCAGACTACAGCTTCAATGTTATCAGGTGTGATGTCATTGAAATCCCAGGTTATTGTAAATTGGAATTGGTTACATTAAAAACCTGTAAAAACCTCAGATGCTAATGGTGCGTTCTATTTACCTCAGAAGTCTGAGCTGGGTTTGGCATCAGACCCAAGTAAACATTGTTCCAGAAATTTTATTGGATGAGTCAGGATACTAGTAGACGCACATGTAGTCATACTTGTAGTACCTCTTGCAAAAATTAGTTTTAAGCTGCACTTTTCATAAACAAACACCCCTTTTATTTTGATAAGATTAAAGTTGCAGGCATCGCATGTAAGATTGCATGTGGGTTTATAAAAGTACACTTTGAAGTACTTAAAATCATGTTCCAGATATACTTTTAGTTTACATGTAATGAACCTTAAGTCTACTTTTAGTTAATGAACACATTAAAATAAACTTTAATGTATACTGAAAGTAATCTTCTAGGTATACAATTAGTTTACCACCAGTAAACTTCCAGTGCGCATTTTAGTTTACCAAAAGTACATTGTGGAGTTTGTCAAGACAGTCAGGGATGGGGCTCAAACGCTGATCACAAGCAAAACTCCTAACTCCTGAGCCAGTCACCTTAGAAGTTTTGCTTTTTCTACATGTTTAATGCCAAGTAAAAAAAGATGTGAAAAACAGATTTGGGTATTTTATTTGACTTCAAAGATTTTTCAGTAAAACGTAACTTGAGTCTCTGACCTTTCCACTGGTGTGCAAAGAATAGGGTTGTGACCGACATCACAATGGAAAGCAACCATCGTGATGCCATGCCACCCCATCCTATCAGACATGCTCCAGCTAATTTTAAAGTTGTCTTGAGAAAGAAGTTTCTGTGGACTTGTAATCCTCTGGTAAGTAGTGAAAAATGGGAGTGCTGATGAGCCGAGAGAAAATGTCTGAAAACTTCACTACAGATTAATTGTGAGTATACAATAATAGACTGAACAGACATCATTTAACTTTGAAAGAGGCAAGGAATTTTTTTCTTTCTGAAATCATTAAAAGAAACATTTGTGATGTGCAAACTTCATTTACCGCAGCTGAGACTAACTAATCCTTCTTGACAGTAGATCCTGAAATAAACTCCACAAGGGCTTGTAATGAATTTTCCAGTTTTTATTTTTATTGAAAAGATTCTGACAAACAGAGGGCCAGTCTGTACCAAACCCACTTAAAAACAATGTAGAGAAAAATTCTGAATTCTAAAAACTAAACCAATCAAACCTTGATGAATTTATACATTATAAGCTCCTCCTCTTGCTGCCTCAATATCTTACCTAAAGTTTTTCCTAAAAAAATTCCCTGCCATTGGGTTTGATTTGATTCAAATAGTTTACTCATCCCTCTTGTAAGGTGTCTTCCCCCAGGCTTTAAAACCAACAGTTATTAAACCACTTCTAAAGAGGAACAACCTATACAACAAATTAATGCAGAACTATAGATGAATCTCTATTCTTCAATCCATCAATAAGATTAATGAAAAGCTGTGATTTAACAGTTAAAGGACAATGACCAGCCATTTTGATATTTTTTTGTCTGGTTTCTGTGTGCACCACAGCACAGAAACTGCCCTCGCCAAACTGTGCAATGACATCCACATAAATACAGACTGTGGTAGAACCACAGTGCTTGTACTTTTGGAGCTGAGTGCAGCATTTGACACTATTGATCATGATATATTTTTGAAACGACTCGTTAGCTGACTCTCTGCTACAGCACCTCGCTGCTTTGAATCTTACCTTAAGAGCAGGAAATTCTTTGAGTCGATTGGCAATTTTTCACCCAAAATTATGTAAGATCCCCCAGGACTCCATCCCATTTAACATCTACATGCTCCTGCTAGCCCAGATTATAACAACCAATAAAAATATTTACCATTACTATGCAGATGATACTCAGTTTGCATCGCAATGTTACCAGGTGACTATGAACCCATCCAAACCCTATGTGAATGTGGTGAGCAAATCAATGCATGGATGTGCCATAATTTTTCTCCAGCTGAACAGAAGCAAAATTGAAGTAATTATCTTTGGATTTAAAGAGGAACAATCAAGAGTCAGCACACAGACTCAGTTATTACAGCTAGAAACGACTGATCAAGCCCGAAATCTAGGTGTAATAATGGACTCAGACTTGAACCTCCAGGGTCACATAAAGACAATAACAAGGTCAGCCTTTTGGCACCTGAAGAACATTTCTAGGATAAAAGAACTAATGTCAAAACAGGCCCTAGAAAAACCTCATCCATGTGTTTATCCCTAGTCAGATTTATTACTACAAGAGTGTGCTCACAGGTCTACCTAAAAAGTCAATCAGATAGCTGCAGCTGATTCAGAACGCTGCTGCTCACGTCCTCACTAGAACCAAGAAAGAAGAGCACATCACCTCAGTTCTAAATTCCTCTACAGTGGCTCCCTGTGTCTAAGAGAATAGACTTCAAAATACTCCTACTAGTTAATAAATCATTCAGTGTCTTCACCCCTTTACTCTAATCACCCCTTTACAGTGTTGTGTGTTGGAGCAGCAGTTTATCAACAGCTGAGAGGAAGAGGTTGGATAAACTCATCAGGAAGGCCAGCTCTGTGCTAGGATGCCCCCTGGATCCAGTGCAGGTGGTGGGAGACAGAAGGACTATGGTGAAAATAACATCTCTGATGGACAGAGTCTCCCACCCCATGCATTGAAATGTTGCTGAACTGCAGAGCTCTTTCAGTGACAGACTGCTGCATCCTAGATGCATGAAGGAGCGTTTCCGCAGGTCCTTCCTCCCTTCAGCTGTCAGATTGTACAATATAAACTGCTCCCAAGAGACATAGATGTTTACACCATTGCTGTTAAATTGCACTAAATCAACAACAATACTGTTATAACTCGCACATTACTTTTAACAGACTATATATAATAACTTATTGAAAATTGCACGTCTACTCTTTAATTGCACTGCCCAACGCACAATCCGTACTATTTTAAATTTAAAAATATTTTAAATTACTTCAAAACTATACAGTAACCTGTTTTGTAACTATAGTACGTGATGCAAATATTTTTCTGTCTTCTTTAATAATTGTGTGTGTTTCTGTTCTGTTCTGTGTCCTGTTCTGTTTGTACATCTGTTTTTTTGCTGCTTTAAGAACCAAATGTTCCCATGTGGGATAATTAAACGATTATTCTATTCTATTCTACTTTTGTTCCCCTAGAATTATGTAAAGCACCTTGAATTGCC
This sequence comes from Apricaphanius iberus, assembly GCA_028564705.1. Lineage (NCBI taxonomy): Eukaryota > Metazoa > Chordata > Actinopteri > Cyprinodontiformes > Aphaniidae > Apricaphanius > Apricaphanius iberus. The sequence goes on from JAPXFQ010000338.1 coordinate 3,128,572, forward strand.
TTTTGTTAAAAGTGTACTATACAAATAAAGTAGCCTTTCCATTGCCTTTATGGTTCCTACCAGGCACGGATTAATGCACAGGCTAGATATGGTTTGAGCCTAGGGGCCACGTGCATTCTGGGGGCCCCCATTGGCCAGTTAAAATTATATAATTTTGTTTACGTATTTAGTAAACAATTTTTGCTGCTGTAATTTTTTGTGATTGAAGTTACTACTACTACTACTACTACTACTACTACTACTACTACTACTACTACAACACACAAAAAGGAAACAAACAAAAAACTACAACAACAACAACAAAAAATTAAAAATTGGAAGACGGAATTTAAGCCAAAAAGAGTTCAGGGTAAAACTGATCCATTTACAATGTAGGTTACAGACCTATTTGACCTAGTCTTATCTCAAAAGTTTTTAAAACGTAGGGAGCATCACACAGAACAAGCTATTTAACATTATAATAAATATCGGCAGATGAGACCAGAGAAAAAGTGCAAGGATGGAGAGGGTGCAGGGCCCCCAGACAAGTGCAGCCTAGGGGCCCTGTACACCTTAATCCTCCCCTGGTTCCTGCCCATGCTTCTGCCAACTACACAAGTAAAAAAAATATACATTACAAAGAAATAAATCTAAAAGTAATACCTATATTGACACAAAAATAATAAAGATGTAAATCCTGATTCCAATTTTAAATAATCCATGTCAGAGTGCTAAACTGAACTCATCCACCAAGACCTGTTTCAGCTGCATACATATATTACCAGCAAGCTGTTTCTCAAAGTTTTAATAGACAGTGCAAATTTACATGTTGAACTAACAGATATGGGATTTTCATCCTTTAAGATTATATTCTCGCTGAAAAAGAGACTATTAGCTGTTGTGGCTTCCTAGCCATCGCTGATGTGACTTTCTCTATATGTCATGTCCAGACATCTGTCAGTATGAGAGCATTTTGCAGGGAGCACAAATGCAACAACTAGTGGCTTAACTTAACAAAATTAAAATTAAAGGGTGCAGTTTATACACCAGAAAAAAATATTTTATGTACTTTTTTTAAATCTAAGCACAATATATTGGAACCACATTGACCCGCTGACTTAACAGTAAATCAAAAGAAAGTGTAAGAATGCTAGCTTTAACCCACCACTTCAGTTAGCTGTTCAGTATAAATGCAGCAGCAGCAGCTAGACAGGAATATAACTGTGAACATGGAAGCGTCACATTGTGATAATATCATAGGAGGTTTCCCATCTTAGCAGGCGTTAGTGTTGCATATTGAGGCTGTCCAGCAAAAACGCTGGTTGGGACAACATTTCTGTCACTGTCAAGAAAAACAATGGTGGAAAGTCCAACAATTACTTGGTGAATGATTATTTAGGAAAACAAATCATACTAATGTAGACAATGTAATGCTAATTAAATTATGTATGTTATTTTAGTGCACTCTAAAGCTGCAAATCGGATTTGTTCCTGGGATTGAAAATTTGGGTTGGGACTCCAGTAAAAAGGTTCTAATCTTAAAAAAAAAAAAAAAAAAAAAAATCTTGAAGAACTGGAACAAATAGTTAAAAGTTTGAGTGTATCTACAATCACAACTTTTATTTTTTTATTATATATTATAGTTGATTTTAGTATTTTGATTTATAAAGGTGAATTACACAATGAAGTTGAATTAGAGTTACTTACGCTGTATGGCTGAATTCGGGGCAGGAGCGAAGCCTGAGCGAATCTCCATAGCCGGCCCTGGTCTCCTGCCTGTGAGAAAATCACAATCTCCTTCCCGTCTTCACTCTGCTGATAAACATTCAGCGTGCCTATTCCTTTGCCGTACATGTGGTACCACAGCTGTACACAAGATCCTTTACCTGAACGTAAAGCAATAATGATACAGGATTTTAACTTTTGTTTAATGTGACTTAGCATTTATGTGGGTTTAGATCAGCATAAGCCAAAAAGCAAAATCAAAAAGTAGCGCAAACATAATGTTGCTTCCAGTTCAGGATCTTTTCACAGTATAATGGTGATTCTCACTCACTTTCAGGGTATAGAGGTGAAAACATTACAGCTGTCTGGCCCGGTTGGTCATCCATGGAGGAAGGTAGGTAGTAGTAATGACCAGTGGGTGTGTTGGTGGTGTGGTCACTTTCTGGTCCTGTGTTAGGGTTTAGCGTGCTGCCAGAGTGTTTGATCCAGTCAAAGTCATCTGATGTTGCCTGCTGCCAGTTACAGCTGCCCTCCTCAAAATCACACAAATCTACAAAGCAATACAACATCACCTTTTTTATATGGATGAAATCCTGAAAGGAGAATTTTCTGGTCCCTACTCATGTATTTAAGAATAACAGTTATAGTTTAGTTGTGCAATAAACCACGCACGAAACCATCAGATAAAAAAAAAAGAGTTCCTGCAGGGCGCGCTCAAAATTGGTCCCAGGATCAGTAACAATTTTATTTATGAAGTTATGGAAAAGTTAGAAATTTGGCAGCGCCTGGCTGGAGAGCGAGTTTTAAACTCATGGACAAGATAAATATCGAATAAAATTGGTTTGTGAACAGAAAACAGTGCATCCTTACTTTCCAAATGACAAAAAAATAAACCATGTGATAAAACAAAGTCAACAGTGTCCCCTGCTAATGTGTAGGACCTACTACAAACTCTACAAGGTGAAAAGACTGGATAAGATAAAAAAACTTCTGCACAAGCAGATCTTTAGGGGAGCACTTATGATTATTAATATCCAATCAAATTTAGGCTAGTTTCAGGCAAAAAAAAATAAATAACTTTGTTAAAACTGCAACTTGTGGCCAATAAATTACTGAACACGCTACCAGTTGGAAACGTCTCAATTCAAATGAGAGAAGTTCATAGCTGGAGGGGGAAACCGGTACATGGAGTTGTTTGCAGTGAGGGTTTTTATTAAAAAGCAGTCAGTATTCCACCTCCTTTACCTCATATCCTTGGAGCATTAATAAATAAGCAGCAGGAAGACAACAATTCAAAGAAAATGTTGGACTCACCAAAACTCAGTCATAAAAAGGAGGTCCAATCCATTTGAAAAAAATACAATGAATGTTTTATTTGCTAAAGACAAAGACGTGCATTCATTTGAGCCGAGTCCTGGGAAGAAGTTGTCTGTGAACCCCAAGTTATGGGCGTAAATCAGGGGTCCCCAAATCCAGGTATCAAGGGCCAGTGCCCTGCCAGTTTTAGATGTGTCTTTGCTCCAACACAGCTGACAAATTGTCAAAGTTCCTCCTCAGCAGGGCAATATTCTGAAAAGGCCTGCTAACAAGACATCATTTGATTTTGGTGTGTTGAACCAGGGAAAGAACGAAAACCTGCAGGATACTGGCCCTCGAGGCCCTCGAGGCCTAGCCACCCAGCGAAGAGCTGGGTGGCTATGGACATCTGATCCCACCACGGGAAACAGGAAAGGGATAATAGGATCCGGGAAACACCAAGAGATACAATAGATAGGACCAAGACCAGCTGGAGCAGCTGCTAAAGTGAAGATAAGGTAAGCACAGGCTTCATCAGCCAATCGACACGTCTACCCCACTGTGTGTTGCAGTGCTTCTGGGTAGACTGAGGTGCGTTTCAAAGTAGCTAAGGTGGCACATCAGTCAGGTGCGACCGATACCATGTTTTTTGTTCCTTCTGGTAAGGGCTTTCAAAACTGATTACAAAAGAAAATACAAGTTTTGGGTGTTACATACAACAGTAGTGAGTTGATACCAACAAAAATTGCAAGGAACATTTACAAGTTACTCAGAGTAAGCAGACATCCGCCAAGGCAGCTCAGTCAACTGCAAAAGGTTGCACTGAGATCTGAGTTCCGCACATAAACATTCTGCATATATCCAGGTAGAAAACTGTTCGTTCTGTACATGTACATATCAAACCAACAGACACTTTGTGAAAAATCATAACCGAATGCATTTACCGTTACACTCCTACTACCAAGACAAATACACTGATATACAATTTCAGTTTCAGATTCATGCATGGCGCTAAGAATTTGCCAATTTTCTCTGTTTGATACCTACAATACTTCCATTAAAGCTAGCAAAGTCCAAGCTTCACTCTGTGATGTCACTGCTTAAAATGGTGGAGGTGTGTTTTGACATTGGGCTTAAGTTGATAAATGTACAATTTCTGTCTCACTCATGGATTATACAAAACAAGCAAACAAAAACAACATATGTTCCTTCATCGGAATTTTATATGTTATTACCAGAGTCAGGACATGGTCCATGGATGAGTGAGATGTCATCAATGGCTATGTCACCAGCCTCTCCTCCAACAGTCCCCTCCAAAATCACTTGGTGTACTCTTTGCAGGGTCACATGGCTCTGAGCCAGCAACCACTCATCCCCCTTGCTTCCTGATTGTTGCCACACCTACAGGAAAGACGGGAGGATGAATCACTTTGCACAATGAGGATGTGAGGAGGTTGTTGCAACCCAAAGGCAAGCACTAAAACCGAGCAGCTTGCACTCATTGTACTGTGCACAAATATAATTTTGCAATCATCGTTTCACAACTGTGAGAAATTAATTTTAACAGGGAGAAAATTTAGAGGAAACAGCCTCAAATATTGCTCAATTGGCTGCATAGTTGTTTTTCAACAATGCAGGGGAGAGAAGCACCCAGATTGTGGAGATAAAGTATCTGATTGATTGAATTTAAGATAAAGGAACAACATTGTTGATTTATTTTGAGTTTTACCAGTGCTTTGTCCAGTGAATCCATTGTTTTTAGAAACATTTCCAACGAACCCACTGTAGCTCCAAACATGTGGTACCAAAATCTGAAACAGTATCCATTTTGACCAGCAGGTGGAAGCAGTAGAGACTTTAACTGGGCTGTGTTTTCCTTTTCACTTGGATGGGAACTCTCAATGTAAAGGTACTTCCCTGCAAAAAACAAGAAAGCTGAGTGACTTTTGGTCTCTTACTAGAAAACAATCAAATGTCACTAATGTGCAGTGTTTACGACCGAAATTCCCCTGATGGGACTATTAAAGGATTGCTCTATTCTAAGCACTTAACAGTACTTAACAGTTTTCACAATTGTAGAGTATTAAATGAAGAGCAGGAGCAGAAGAAAGAGCTCGCCCAAGAACCATTTATACAAAAACTGCCAAAGCTCAAGCATGAGTCGTATGTTTTTTGTTGCTCCAGCACACATTCTGTAAGCATATCTCGTATTAGTTAAAATGAACCATGTTCTTAGACAGTTTGGAAGAATAATAACCTGTTCCAGCGGTGTGGTCTCCTGCAGGCCCAGTATTGGGGGTTTCCGTGGGACCTGAGCCACTTTGCCAGTCCAACTCATCTTCAGCTCCCTGGACCCAAACACACAATCCATCTTCAAATGTACAACTATAGGAAGACAGGGCTGAGGGAGAAAAAAATTATGTTATTCAATAAAACTTTCTGAATAATGTGCATCACAAAAACCTAAATGTCTGAAACCCGACTGAGTAGGACATTTAATAAAACCAAAGTCACCTGGTGGCTCATAGGAAGATTCACAGTTAATAAAAGAGATATCATCGACAGCAACAACATGGTCTCCATGAGAGCTGGTGGGCCCATTTGCTTTAATTACGCTACTGAACCAAACCTGTGAACACAGATGATTGCACACATTTTTATGGGCTCTATGGAAGTGAGTAATTTTACCTTTCAAAGTCTAAGTTTACAGGGCTTTTTTCTGGGCAGTAAAAAAAAAAATCTATATTACATATATTTCAGAATGGATTTGCCAACTTCGACTAAAATGAGGATGTCTTTATCCAATAATTGCTTAAAAAAACATGATGAAAGAGTTGATCTAAAACTCATGTTACATTCGGGAACCTAAACTCAAATATGCCATCTAAATTTGAACATAGACAGCAATGACTTTTTAAGGGACCTAAAATCTTTTAAACAAACATTGCCGCCTAGTTAATACATCATAACAGTACATAACACTCTGTTCATGTGTTTTTTTTCTTCCTTCCACATTTCTGAAAGAAGAACGTTGATTAGAAACATGAGTAACCACCTTGTCAGGCTGCTGAAACAGGCCTATAGGCATATGCGCTGTGGTCCAGTGAGAGACAGTGTTGTGACTGCGTGACCACAGGATTGCTTCACCACTCTCAGCTTGCTGCATAAGCACTCTGAGTGACCCAGTACTCCCTGGACTGATATGGAAGTGAAACCTGGGTATGTGGAAGAAGGAAGGAAGTGGAGAAGAATGTAAGATTAGGAGGCGAGCTGCATGGCAGAGAGAGAGACGGGGGTTCCGGGAAAGCTAACATTAAGCAATTCACACAATAAAATATTCAGCTTTTAATTAAAAAATCTAGATCTTAGACAATTTAGATTATGGTCAGAGAGATTTCATAACTTACAGAAGCTGGCAGTACGGGGATAAAGGTTGGAGTGGAGGGCTAAGCAGTTTAGCTTCTGTTTGTGTGGAGCTGTGACTGAGAATTACTGTCATGTAGAAGCCTAAATAGACAACACTGCTTGTAAGACTTAAACATGAAAGAGTCCATTAACAAACTAACTGCAGGTTAAAATCAATGTATGGATTAAAGGTGCTGTTGAATAAAATACAAATAAAGTCACCTGTTTGGTTGGTGTGATCTTGAGGGGGTTCAGTGTTGTTACTGGCTCTCTGTCTTTGCCATTTAGCTGGTCCAACACTGGCATCACTCCACAGGCACTGGTCCTTCTCAAATGTACATGGACCTGAAACAAGAAGTACATAAGGGATTAGTAATATTTGTTCACAAATCACGTCTTTAAGAATGAGTGTATCTAGGCAGAAGTTAAGTCACTAAATTATTGTCATGTAGAGATAATTAAAGTTTTTAACCTGAAATCAGTGAGGAGCAGAATTGATTAGGCTTTCTTTGTGCACTGTGGAGTCTTTTTTTAACACTGGGGGACTAGACATAAAGACTGGGTGGGAGGGAGTGAGGAGGATAATATTGTACTACTTTATATCATAAAGTTTTAGGAATGAGAGGAAAGGTTTGAGATTCGCCCAGCTCTGGGGGCCTGTATGATGATTCTGGCCTATCTCCCCAATAAATATACAAAATGCAGATGAAACTACAACTGCATCCTTGTAAAAATATATTTTTTTCAATTTTAAGACAAAATATTAGGGATGCAACAATACAAATCTATTTGAAACTGCTTCTACCACAAACAAAAAATGCAATGAATTGGAAGACAGGTTTCATTTTCTTCCCTGGTTGTTACAACAAATGAGGGTGAATTAGATACAAAAATAAAATATTGATGAAATAACCTCAAAACTAAAATCTCAGGTGAAAAATAAAAAATGTATGTGAAATGATTGCAAAGTTTCCACATTTTAAGTATTGGATTATGGTATCCGTTAACTTTAACCAATACAATACAGTATATAAGAGCAGTATCGGTCCCGAAACCAGTATCTGTACATCCCTACAAAATATCATATAATTATAGAAGAAATGCAGTTTAAATGCTCACCACAGCCAGCCTCATCCTCTCCTTCAGGGCAATCTGGATGATAATTACATTTTAACAAGGCAGAAATACACAATTTCCCAGCAGACTGCATGCAAAAAAACTCATTATCCTGGATAAAGAAAGACAAAAACAGAAGTTTAATTAGGGATGCAACGATACCACTTTTTTCTAAACCGATACCATACCGATAGTTGGAGTACAAAGGCTGATACTTCTACCACACAAAAAAGTGCAATGAATTGGAAGACAGGTTTTATTTTCTTCTCTGCTTATTACAACAAATAATGGTGAATTAGATAAAATATATATATATATATATATATATATTAAAGAAAATTATAAAGATCTAAATTTTAAATTTTAAAATTTTAATTTTCTGTGAAATTATTGCAGTTTCCACATTTTAAGTATTGGTTCATGGTATTGGTTAACTTTATCCGATACTGATAAGAGTACATTAGACGGTATCGGAGCCGATACCCAATACCCGTATTGGTATTGGTGCAACCCTAGTTTATATGTAATAGAGTAATTTTATTAAAATTTCGTAAATTTTTCATACTTTAACTTACCTTACAAGGGTTCATAGGTACTGTTGTTGGTAAAGGTGTGTTAGAGGAGGTATGTGGGGAAGAAGTGGGCAATATTTCAGGTAAGTTGCTGTTTTCAGGGTCAAAAATGCATTCCTTAGAGAAAGAGATGTCATCGAGTGCGACAAGCCCTCTTTGAGATTCCCCAAGCTCATACCTGAAAGCAATCTGAGGAGAAGAAATCTTGGTTTTACATTTCCATCCTTCTTCTACTTTAAGTTTATTGTATTCAAAGAACTCTCGGCCACATCAGAGATTTAAGGTTGTCAAATTATTCTTCTTTATTATTATTCTATATGACAGAGTAGTCAGTCAGACTTTTAATAGAAAAGGACAGCTCCCACAGACCCTGCTAATGACTGAAGAGGAGAAAGTGAGTTTTGCCCTCTGCCAGCTGTAGCTGTGGAAGGTTTCCCTGATCCACAGCATTTTATCATCAGTACCAGACTTCAGGGTTCTGGACTGGGCTGTCAGTTGAGCTGAAGCATCACTCGTGCTGAAGTAGAAGAATCTCACCTATAAGATTCAGACAGTATACAACAAAAAAATTAAAAATTATTGCTACATAAAAATTATTATGGACTTTGATCAGCCAGCAGGGACATTTAGGAATTTATGGAGCACAGATAAGCTTTACACAAGGAAATAAAAAAAAACAAATACTGCAACATATTATGCTATATGAATGCTTTGATTTTTCTTCACAAATGAAACTAGTAATATCTTAATGCAACACTAGACATTATTTTACTTTTTCTATTACACATTTGTTTTTGCCATTGGTAAAGATGTTCATAAAGCCTTAAAATAAAGTGAACTTTTACTGAAGCAGGCCAATCTAACTCAGATAATTAGGAAAATATTCCTAATCTAAAATCAATCATTTGAGCATATTTTTTAGTAGTGATAAAAATCAGACATGTTAAGTGTTTTTAACCTTTTTCTTTTCTTTAGCATGTCACCTCACATGCTCTGATAGGATTTATGTCTAGGGATTCAGTTGGAACAAGGCTATTTTTCCTGTTTTTCTGGGGGGATTTGCTTCAGTGGCATGGATGATTCCAACTGAACTGCCAATTTTTGTTATTGATGAGTCCACCATCATGTAGTTTAACATATTTGTATCTCAAAGAGTTAATAGTAGAATGCACTATAGCAAGTTTTCCCATGACATTTGAAAAGAAACAAGCCCGCAGATAAACCATCACACTAACACTGGAAATGAGTCGCGTTTCCATACGTTCATCCTTTGTTATCAAGCCAAACCCACCTGGAGCGTTTGTAACTGACAAAAAAAAGCTCCTATCTGACCAAAGCACCAGGCTCGAGTTAGTGCATGTTTACATTTGTGATGGTAAAACAGAGCATGTTTCGTAGCACGGCAACTGGTTGGGATGCTGATAGTTTTAATAGGTTATGTTGACTCGAGGAATGCAGGATGCCTTATTTTGCTTTAGTTCTGTAACAGTGTGATTTATAAATTTTTTACTTTTCTCAAAATATTTATTGCTGCACATGGTGGGAAGATGAATAAGAATTTTGATCCTAGCTTATAGCTAAAATTTCTGGAATTCTTTGCCATCTTTACACATCCAAGAAAGCCTAGGAATAATAATTAGAAATGCATAGAATATCTGATCAACCTCTAAAAATTTATAAAAAAAAACTAATCCTAGTACAATTTTTAAAGGAAATATTAGAGGTACCAGTGATAGTACTAATGTTAGATTGTTGTATCTATTTAATAACTGAATTCTAATTAACATATGATATTTCCCTCTAAAATGTCTGGTGATATTATAAAGCTGTCCTTTGTCAGTATGTTTCCAAAAGATTTCTCTTTACAAGTTGGGCTGTCATAAGGCCCTTGGAGATTTAGTCCTCCGTCTTGGGGTGTTTGAAAGTTTTTATGATTTTCCCAATTTAATAGTGGTGAAGGAAAGCACCCATAAGAACACCTGAAGTTGGATTTTCCTGATTGAGATGGTAATAATCAATAAACAAAAAACTCACAGTGCAGTTAATGCTTGGTAACAATGTTTTTGAAAGAATCTCAGATGTCTGGCCCTTTTCAGTCAGATGACTTCCAGGTGTAATATAGTGACCTGGTCATAAAAAAAACCATACACACACAAAAAAAAAACATGGAATACAGACGAAATGTAAAAACTGTAAATAGATGATGAGAAGTACCGAGCATCTCTGAGAGTTGCATACCTGCGGCAGAGTTTTGGGTGTGATCCCTTGGAGGGCCGTGGCTGGGCCAGCCTTCTTCTCCTCTGTGACGTTTCCACTCCTCTCCTGGTGTATCCACATCACTGTTCGCCCAAGAACACAGGCCTTGTTCAAAGTTGCAACGCTCCACCACACCTTGTTTTTCTGCAAAATCAGAAAGTACAGCAGAGAAGGAGGGTGAATGCCTCCACAGTTACATTGCTACATTTCTAGTGGCTTCATAAGTTAACTTAAACAACATATTCTATAGTCTAAGATATTGCAGATTTACTGTTTATAAATACCTTTTTGTGTAACTCACCACAGTTTATCTCATCAGACCGATCCCCACAGTCATCGCTGAAGTCACACACGTGGTTGAGGTCAACACATATGCTGTTGTTGCATGTGAACGTACTCCCGGAACACCATAGCTGGGGCTCTACAAAGGAATGCCACAGGTTTTGGATAAATAAAAATTAGCTTGATAAAAACAAACAAACAAAAGAAACAACTGGTTGCCTACCAGGAAAGGAGCAATTGGTGAAGTCGACATCATCTACAGCAACGTATTCTGGTTTGTTGAAGTTACTGGAGGCTTCAAACAGGAGGGTAAAATCCCGGGGTATCCGGCCAATCATAACATTGCTGTGGTGCCACAAATTGTCATTGTTTCTAGCTAGCCACCACAACGTGGTGATCCTGGAGCCTTCCTTTAGAAGCACATTAAGCTCTGAGTCTGAAACAGTTACACATGCTCTTTCATAGAAATAATCCAAGGACTTTAGAGTTAACAAATTTCTGTGTCTGTAGACAGACAAATATAAAACATACCCTCTCCATACATGTTGTAGTAAAAGTGTAGTGTACATGTGGAGCTGGTCTCTTTCATGATGGGACTTTGCAGTGTAGCAGGGCTAATTTCTTCCCCTCGATCAGCCTCCAACCCCATGTACCAACCTGAAAGAAACCTTTTTGATGTGAAAACTTGTGTGACACACTCAGCAACAAAACAACCAGGGTAGAACAAAAAAAAAAATGGAAGAAGAAATGTAGTTCTAAACTGAAGGATGTAAAAATATAGGTAAAAATGGAGCTCTAAGTCTTAGGATAAATGCTTAAAAAGCTAACATTCTATTGTGCATTTTTGGAAAAACATCAAAGAAGAGGAGATATTCTGTTTAGCACAAGCACGTAAATGGCGCAATCCAAGCCCAAGCAGGGATGAGGAAACTGTGGCTTACAGCACCCAGTATTACTAACATACACAGCACAACAGTTATACAAAAGTCATATTCAGCTTATTTACTCCTCATAACAAACCACTCAACATAACATCGGAATAAGGTTCTTATGAACTGTGGAGTCATGCTGATTCCCACAACATTAGTCAAATTTTCTATGTATCTTATTAGGTTGGAATTGGTCTGCGGTTTTGAGTCTGAGAGTCTTACCCAGCTCAGTTCCCAGTGTGTTGTCCACAGAGGGTCCACTGTCCTCAGTGCCATTCCTTCTTACCCACTGAACCTGGCCAACGCTGATATCCTCCCAGTCACAGGTGCCATTTTCAAATGAACAGCCCACAAATCCGCTTGTTTCATTTTCTATGTAAAAGCAAAGTTGCGTTTACCACAAAATATACTTATTTTATTAAAAGAAGTGAAAGACTGAAAACATCAGCACCTGAACAAAGTCCTTCTGTGAGACTGATGTCATCAATTGCAATAAATCCCTTGTTGTTGCTTTCTGCCTCAATCAAAAGCTGTTGTTGAGAGGGTATAAACAGCATAAATACACCTATATGTTAGGATGTAATGATTTTTTCATATTTTTTCCATTTACAAGGAAAATTAACTGCACATAATTTAAAATCTGAAAAGTGTGTTGCATATGTTTTCAGACTCTTCTAGCTCGACACCCCAAAACATGATCCAGTGCAACTAATTGTATTCACAAGTACGCCAATCAAAAAACTGAGCACAACTACGTATAATTTAATTCCAGTATAAATACAGCTGCTGTTTGAAGGCCTCAAAGGTTTGTTAGGGAATATTAGCAAACAAACAGCCTCATGAAGGACAATAAAAACAGCAGACAGGTTGGGATGAAAATTGAGTAGAGGTATAAATCATGATTAGGTTATAAAACAATGTTGCAGACTCGAGCCTAGTTTATACCTCTCCCTCAGTGGCGGTGCGGAAACACGCAGCGCCAATATCTGTTGAAGCAAGGGCTCCTTGACAGGCATCCAAAGATGGACGGTGTGAAGCAAAAATGTTTAACTATCCGTTTAATGCAACTGAAAGCCAATGTCTAAGATTGGTTAGCTCAACTTCAGTCCAAGATCATTTCAGCAGAATGGTGCTCAGTCAATGTCATTAGTAGTCAATGCAGCTTTTGACCACTAGATGGTTTATATTGCAAGGCCAGTTCATCTAATATTGTCTTTTGGTGATTTTGAGTGCCAAGTGGCGTTGAGAACAACAAGACAGAGCACTGTGTTTGTTTGTTTACATGTATTTTTAGAGAATTCAATGAGCTGCACTTCTAGTAAAAAAGCTTTACAGCTCAGTCTTGAGAATTTAATCGAAAGCAACTGGATTTTTCTCATTATATTGATCCTTCAAGACAAAAAGAAATGTCAAGTTGCTTTCAACTGGGCAGACACCTCAGAAAATTTCTACACTCCTTTGCTGTCCTGGTGAGGAATTGCTTTGCAAGAATGGAGAAGTATAAAAGGAAAACGTCTCAATATGTGTGCGTGTGAGTGCAAACATACTGATGTAAAAGAATAAACTAGGCTTTAGAACATGAAGCCCTGATCAACCCATCCTCTGAACATAGAAAGATCATGCCTAAAATGTCCTGACAGGTCAACCAAGGAGAGTATTAATCGGCACAGCCGACGTGTGGCTACAAATTAATTAGCCACCAGCCCGATGCTCAAAAAGGTGCTCTAATCAAATGACACCAAACTAAACCTTTTGGCCTACATGCAAAATGCTATGTGTGGCAGAAAAGTATCCCCTTGAACGGCTGTAGGAATGCCTTTCTTCAGCAGGGGTAGTAAAGTTTGTCAAATAATATTGTCATAGCCCTGGCTCAGAGCTAGACAAAAATGGGAGACCACACACATTTAAAGCAGTTAAAGAATGAGATTTATTTAGTAAGTGAAGGTGTAATGATACTAACCAAAAGAAACCAAAATAAACCACAAACCAAACAGGCAGCAAATGGTCAGAGAGAGATTGTGGGAATGAGGAGCCAGCTAAATAACCTAGGCTCAGGCTGCCCAGGTGAATCCCATTCTCATTAGCAGCTCCACCCATCTACCTGAGAAATGAGTCCTGCAAGAAACAAGCAAAAAGGACGACCAGGAGAGGGCGGGGTCGTCACACCTCCCCCCATAAGAGCGGAGACCCACAAGGTACTCTGCCAAAATGCATTACAACTGCTTACAAAATCCAGTAATCCTACTGAAAACAAAAAATGGACAATATTACTTTTTTGTTTACCTCTTTACGGTACAGTATGAACAAAATTACTTCTACAGTTGGTATGGGAGTAACCAAACAATTCATACCTTCCACTGATCCCTCAGGACCAACTCACCCCCTCCGCAACCTGGGTACCTACAGGAGCATTTTTAAGAGAGAGCTTGACAGCCCAAAAAAGAAACAGATAGGCAGAAAGGACATTAACAATTACTCTGTACACAACTAGAAGGCACGAGAAAGAGCATCAGCCATAACATTTTCCTTGCCCTTTATGTGGCGAATATCCAAATGATAAGGCTGTAAAAATAAAGCCCATCTCATCAACCTCTGATTAGGATTTTGCAAAGAGCGCAAGAAGGTAAGGGGATTGTGGTCAGTGTACACAACAAGAGGGGTCCCTGAACCTGTATACACCTCAAAATGCTGTAATCCCCATATTAACGCCAGGGCCTCTTTCTCAATAACAGAGTAGTTCAACTGGTAAGAATTGAATTTTTTGGAAAAAACCCAACTGGTCTCTACCCCCGCAACATCAGTTTGCAACAGGACCGCACCGGCCCCCACATGACTGGCATCAACTTGCAATGTAAAAGGCTTATCAAACTGTGGTGCTGTCAACACAGGAGACGAACAGAGGAGAGCTTTAACATTTTCAAAAGCAAACTGAGCCTTATCTGACCAGACGAACTTCACCTTTGATTTCAGAAGATCTGTAAGGGGTGCAACAACTGATGAAAAGTTCTTACAGAAACTTCTATAATAGCCCACCATGCACAGAAAACGCATCAAGTCCTTTTTTGTTAGTGGAGGTGGAAAATGTTATGTTATGTTATCCCGGACGAGCCCCCATATTGTCATAGCCCTTGCTCAGAGCTAGACAAAAATGGGAGACCACACACATTTAAAGCAGTTAAAGAATGAGATTTATTTAGTAAGTGAAGGTGTAATGATACTAACCAAAAGAAACCAAAATAAACCACAAACCAAACAGGCAGCAAATGGTCAGAGAGAGATTGTGGGATGAGGAGCCAGCTAAATAACCTAGGCTCAGGCTGCCCAGGTGAATCCCATTCTCATTAGCAGCTCCACCCATCTACCTGAGAAATGAGTCCTGCAAGAAACAAGCAAAAAGGACGACCAGGAGAGGGCGGGGTCGTCACAATATGGATAGAGCTAAATACAGTTCAATCCCAGAAGCAACCCAGTTAAAAGTTGCTATTTCAAATTAATCCTAAAAGAAACCTGTTACAGGCCACACAAGACCTGGCTGGAAGTTCACCTTCGAGCAGGACAAGAACCTTCCATTTCACAGTTATGTACTCCTTTGTGTTGGTCTACTAAATAGCATCCCAATACAATGCATTGACATTTGTGATAGTAAAATGAATATGAGCAACTCATTGAGTATGAATAATTTGCAAGGCACTGTAATTCTTTCAACCTGTGTTGCTTGTCTTGGTTTACCTGGAGGGGTTTGGACATGTCCACTGGCCGAAAGAATCTGGTCCAACTGCTGCCACTGCTGTTGCTTTGAAAAAGAAGAGTATCCTGCAATGGATCTGAACGTGCAAACAAACGTAGTGTGCCAGAATCACTACAAGAAAAAGAAGCAATATTTTATTTAATCAGTCAAAAATTCAATGATAATTTTAAGGAAATGCTCTCAAATGTGCATTCCCTTTTTCTCATAATTTTTTTTTTGTTTCAGCTAGTAAGAAACTGAAGCCAAATTCTTTGTATGATGTTCTTACATGTTTTGCTCTGCTTTTATAGGATAACATTATTCTGTTGGTTCACCATCAGTGGTAGTCTGGTGAACTCTGCCATACAACTTTTCTGAGACTTGCACAAAGTGAAGCAGGTGATTCTTGACTAAATGACTTTTGTGCATACTTCCTGAGGAAGTCAGCGAGGAAACTGAACAACAGGATAAAGTCCATCCTTATCCTTTACAGCCACTCGCTCTAGAGTTAAAAGCCACAACGTGATGTGCTTTTTTCCTTTCTTTTTTTGCTCACCTGCTTCCCATATGGTACCAGAAGGTAAGACAAGATGGGGAGTCTTTCATTTGGATCCATTCAGACACAACCTGTGCAACACTGTGTTGGCTCTGGTGCAATGCTGAGCTCAACAGAAACCAACCTGCAAGCAAACAGAAGATTTAAAAAAAAAGTACCAAAAAAGCCAAATGTTTTGTGACTGTAACAAATTATGATTAGTCAATAAATAAAATATGGAAATTTGCATGTGATATGTTAACGTGGAAGCATCAGAAAAAGGAAAAAAAATACATCAGGCCATTAAATATTATTACTTACTTTTTACTTTTTTATTACTTACTCACATACTTTTAAAGATTCTGTCAATCTGTGACTAACCCAAGATCAGAGTAAATTAGAAAATATCACTCGATCTAATTTAATGGAACTTCAAGGCTATTTATGACACAGAGTATGCAAAGTTCGAAAATGGGTAATAAGTCAGACACAAAAACAAAGCGAAACTGAAAAGGCTTCTGTGTGGGAGAGTAACAGTGACCCCTAAACAAAGTGATAATCTATAAACAACTAAGATATTTTGCTTGTTTTACAGTGTAAGAAATGATTTTACCAGCGGCTAGTATTATTAAGTATTTTCATTAGTTCAGGAGAAAATTAACCAATTTTAGGCTTCTTTGTGAAATTAGAGTAGAGAGTAAATTTCTGAGATCCCTAAAAGATTGGTTAAAGATATATGTCTCTGTTTTGCATTTTTAAATTTTTTTTTAACCTCATAAAATATATTTTAATATGTTTCAATTTCCTGCTGGTAATAAATAAAAGGAAAAAAACCTTCAGGGAATAATATTTTTCCACACTGGTGTTAAACTAAGGATTTACCTTCTGATGTCTGAGTGGTATGGTCCATTGAAGGTCCATAGGATCCTCCATGGGACATGACCCACTCATGTCCGTTTTCTTTCTGCACATTGACCCAGTTGCATTGTCCAGACTCAAAATCACAGCTGACAGGAGCAGCACAAACTCCATCCGACACAGAGAAATCATCTATTTTTACTGTATCATTGGCACCAGGCACATTGACGGCCTGCAATACCACCTGAAAAAAAATAACAACTTCTCAAGGATTTGATTTATTGCAAATGAATAAAAAGCAAAGAGCTCATCCTGGCTACAAGCTAACCCTTTATACAATAAATTGTTAAAAAAGTTAATTTACATAAAATAATGCAGGTGAGGACACAGTGACCTCTGCCACCTCCCAGCGTTGAGAGGGGAATCCAGAGTGACGCCAAAGAGCATCACCAAGCTCCCCACTTCTCTCCACGTGGACAGCAAGATAGGTGGAGGACTCTGCAGGCAACATGTACCTAAAATAAAATATGTTTATATACAAATTAGACGGTAAACTAGAAAATTTCAGGTAATTTAAAAGGGGCATGCCACGTGGTGCGTAATCACTCCCAACCCCAAAATGAGCTTCTGTTGCTTCTAGGTTAGTTCCAGGAAATGTTATGGTGCATTCAGACCAAGGGCTTTGCCAGCGTCAGCAACGCCAAGATTACATGTTAAGTCTATGGCGGAGGCCGTTGGAGGAGCGTCACGGTCTCTGCAGCGCTTTGTGAGCTTTGGCTCCGTCAACTTTTCAAGCTTTTCCTGCTTTTCAAGCTTCAAAGCTCTTAAAGGCAGCAACGCAGAGGTTCAGCTAGTTTAACTTCTGACGGTGCTGACGGCCCTGAAGTGGCGCGTTAACCAATCAGATGGTTTCATTTTAGTGATATCACTACATGTTGGAAGACAAGCTCATCGTTGCCATCTGCAATCACAGAGAAATTTATGATCCGTCCTCGCAGATGTAAAAAATCATAAATAACACTTACTTGTTTTGGTAGTTGATCTGAGCACCGATGCGGCTCAGGAGGTTGTCAAGCTGGGCGCGGGACAGAAAAAAGTAGCGCTGGGAGCTCAGAATATCCGTCAACAGAAGATGCCACGCCCACACGCTCTCTTTTTGCTTAGAAGTGGGAGACTTTGCAAGCTTCAACATAGAAGCGTCAAACTAGATGCTTTGTGAGCTTTGCTTGACGCTGACAAAGCCTGTGGTCTGAACGCAGCATTAGGGTTCTAGCAATTACATTACCATGCAAGCCATTATGTTTTCATTAGACTTGAACAAATAAGTAACAAAAGTTAAGTAAAAGTCAAAAATTAGCTAAATGCTAAAAATAGCTAGCATGCCAATGCCACCTAGCATGCTAATGCTATCTGGCATGTTCTCATTAGCCTTAACCGAATCACTACAAAAACTTGACCGAAATTCATAACGTAGCTGAAATGCTAAAATGAGCTAGCATGCTGATGCTAGCAAACATGTTAAATTTCGAATGGGTATAATCAGTGGGTGTTTCTCAATGCAACAGAACCTCGCCTTGATGCCTTTGTCCCGCCCCGGTTGCGTAGGAAATATGTAATCAGGGACCGCCAATGCGCGTTCCAATGTTCATGTGCTACGGAGGAATCTGTCCTCCATTTGTTAGCCGTTTAGATAACTGACCAAGGATACATCAGAGGTTCCTTGATGCCTTCTCTCAGGCAAAATTTTCCCAGAAAACAGCGCGGTAGGAGCGGTCAGCAGCTACTTTGGGGGTAAATTTCCATTTTAAATGTAAGTCAACTAACTTTAGCCATCAGACTTATATATAAAATGTTACTTTTTTTATTTTTTATTACTATTTTTAGATCCAAAGCAGTTATATATGGAGGGTTAATTGCTTAGTAATTACAGCTTCGATGCCTACTAGAACATTGCACATTTGATTTAACCGACATTTCCCCATTAAAAAAAAGGTTAAACGCTTGTTTTACATTTCCAGTTCCATGGCTGAAGTAATGTTACTACACTACAATGCTACTATGACGGGCAGGACATAAATAGAGCAGGTAAGCCAGCAGCCATGGTCACGTGAGGTAGGTCTGTTCCAAACCGTGTTGTTTGACCAAGGAAGGTAAGTGTCCTCGCAAGCAAGGAGCCTCGCCTATCGAGGCGCCTTGACATTGAGAAACACCCAGTAGGAAAATCTAATGGAAAATCTAAAATTTGTTAAAATGCTAACTTGAGCTAGTATGCTAATGCTAACTGGCATACTAATGCTAGCTAACATGGTATCATTACTTAAAACAAGATCAGTACAAAAATATAGTCAAAAAGCTAACATTAGCTAAAATGCTAACAAGAGCTACCATGCTAACTAACATGCTAATGCAAGATAACATTTAAGGATTACTATAAACACGATTAGTACAAAAATACAGCCAAAAAGCTAAAATTAGCTAAAATGCTAACAATAGCTAGCATGCTAATGCTAACTAGCATACAAATGCTAGCTAACATGTAATCATTAGTATGACTGGGAACAGTACAAAAATAGTCAAAAAGCTAAAATTAGCTAAAATCCAAACAAGCGTTAACATGCTAATGCTTACAAGCTTACAAATGCTAGCTAAAATGTTGCATTGGTATGAGTGGGATCAGTACGAAAATATACTTGAAAAGCTAAAATGAACAAAAAACAGGGCTAGCATGCTACTCCTAAGTACCTTTATATTGTATAAGGGGTATGAAGACTTATAAATGCAGAAGTTAGGCTTTCCTAAGTTGGATGAAAAGGTCTGTTTCAATAGGCATGCAACAACATACATAAAGCTGAATTTTCAATGCGGGTTCTGAAACATTATGGGATACTATGTGATCAAGCAGCACGTTTTGATATATAAATTGTGGGGGTGCATGCTAAGCGTATGTCTAATTCTAGTACACACAGATACTACAAAGTAATACACAAGGTACTACACAGTAATACACACGACACTACACGATAATACACATTGCATTACACAGTAATACACAAATGTACCTACACACTAACAACACCGTTGATAGCTGCAGATAGGCACCAGCCATCCCCCGCCACCCTTTGAAGCTAAGTGGTATAGAAGATGGATGGATGGACAATGATCCTGTAACCCAGCTCTTAGCTACATGCTTGAAAAAAAATGCATAAATTAAATTTCCCAGGCTCGACCTGAAGTGTCATTAACGTGGCCGGGTTGTGGGTCAAAAGATGCAGCCTTAATTCATATGTTGGCTATTTTTTAAATATGTGAGCGGATATATATATAATATAGCCTATTTGATTAAAATGCAATATTTTCTATAACTTTTGACTTTATGCTATAGAATTTGTTGGATATTTTTTAGATCATATTTTTATTTTGTATTTATCAAACTTAGATGATTTTGTTTCAGTTTTATCACATCAAGCAGCAAAATAACACAACATAATCACTCCCGTTTTGGTTGTCATGGAGATACGGCACAGGCCAACGACGAAATCCTCGCTGTCCCAATCTTGCAGTTATTCACACACTTGTTCACTATGCACTTGAACCCTTATCTGCACTTCTGCCAAGTGCACTTGGTGGAGTGTGGGTATTGAGACAGGGCCTTAGTCAATTTACAGTTCCTAATCCAGCTGCCGAAAAAATGCTCAGAACAAATAGTTCCCATTCAAAAACCGTACAAGGTATCTGAAAAATTCTTGAAGCATGAGTGAGAGTGATATTTTTTCTTCGCTTATCTCAAAGCACACCTCCCTACTTCATTCACAGTCCGAGAATGAACGAGAGAGCGACGAGTAAAAACATGACTTCAGAAAATTCAGAGCAGGCTCCATTGTAACATATAGGAGAAATCTTCAAAGAATGGCTTCCACTCTGAGCGCTCTCGAGCCTGCTGAGAGAAAACTGTGAAACATAGAGATATTTCGAAAATATAGTGAGAAGCAGAATGTTTTTTTTTAATTTCATGACCGAAAATTATGTCACTACTACAATAGCTGTGACCGTTATGGTGAGTTAAAAAGTTACCATTGAGTTCCAAACTGACAACGCTGCACACTCTAGAAATGGCGTTTTGGGGCAAACTTTGGGTAAAACAAAATCAAATTGTGGAAAAAACGTAATAGCTATTGACATCCGGTCTTCAATGCTAAACACAGTAGGGATGTACCTACAACCTGAATTTTTAGTGGGGCTGCTAGGTTATTCAATGGCGACACAGTAAATCCTCAGAAATAGTGTATTTTCATGATTTGACACCGTTTGCCATAGTAACTCCACCCGCCAATAAAAGTAATAGCACACATCGCGCAATCAAGCCGGACAATTTGATATATATATTGTGGGGGTGCATGCTATGGTATGCCGCATTACTTTACGAAAATGTTCAAAAGTGAATAGTAATAGGTGCCTACCCATGCAGTTGCATGGAGGCAGTGCAATGCATTACACTGCCTCCATGCATTGCATTGGGCAGGCTCCAATAATGTAAAAGCACATGAATAAATGTGCTGATTTTATTATTGGACCTACCAGAAGCGTACACACATCTCTATGGGTGAAGTAAACTCTGATGATAGCAACTCAGCTATCTCTAGTTGTGCAGAATGTGAAGTCATCACAGACATGTGGAAGCCTGCAAAAAATACAACATAAGAGGCTGTCAAGGAATGGTTTAGTCTGTTTGCAATATTTGTAATAACTAGTTTTCACATTCCTGCAGTATGCACAATAGGCCTTACCCGGGCTTTCCATTGGACGTGTCAGCAGCATGTTACAGGAGCAGCACGTTTTACTTGCGTCTTCTTCTGCTCGGCCCTTTCCACGGGGGGGCGTCAGCAGCACGTAGCAGCATGGAAGCAGCTGTCACCGAAAGAGCCCAAAATCATGCGATATCAGCAAAATCACGCGTGGTTTCATCAGGAAACGCAACAAGCAGGAAAAAAAGACTACAACATGGCTCCAAAAGGTCTGTGTTTTATGTTCTGTCCATGTTACATTCGCCAATAAGTTTATGTTGTTTATGTGAGGGAATATATAAAATCCCTCGAAGTGCAAAAGAATAATGTTAGTGGCGATCCGAGGTAGTGTAGACCCTCACGCGACCTACTGACTTCTCATGGGGCCACCCAGGTAGTAAGGTAAAGCTACCAGAAAGAAGCACCTTTGTTTTATTTTGAAAATTTCCGGATGCCGAGCCGTCTAACCTCCTGTCTTCCCCTATCCAAAATGTTGAAATTTACACGTTTCACAGGCGTAGCGCGTAGAAAATAGGACTGCCGCGTATATTTAGAAAAGTGCTGCGACATGACGTTCCTGTGATGGGGCAAACCCGTGCTGCTTTCGCCTCCGATGGAAAGGATAACATTGATTACAGCGGTGGCTAACAGCCGCATATGACGTGCTGCTGCTGTAACATGCTGCTGACGCGTCCGGTGGAAAGGAATGGTTAGTGTAGGATATTTGAGAATCACTAAAATTCAAAGTTAATGGATTAGAAAACTGTGAAATTAGTTAATTGTAATCTCTGAACAGTGTGCCTCAACAGTTTTTTTGTCTTTTTCCCTTTGAACACACAGTTCTGTATTTTGTCCAGTGCGTAAAGAAATCGCTGTTGCTATGCACAATGCACATTTCCTCTCTCTAAAAAAGACTGATTTCTTTATTTGTTAGATTTGCACTTTTTCTTAACCATTGTAATTATATATATATATATATATATATATATATATATATATATATATATATATATATATATATATATATATATGTATTTATTTATATACATACACACACATATATATATATATATATATATATATATATATATATATGTGTGTATGTATATATGTGCCCAAT
This sequence comes from Apricaphanius iberus, assembly GCA_028564705.1. Taxonomy (NCBI): domain Eukaryota; kingdom Metazoa; phylum Chordata; class Actinopteri; order Cyprinodontiformes; family Aphaniidae; genus Apricaphanius; species Apricaphanius iberus. The sequence continues at coordinate 3,151,153 of JAPXFQ010000338.1, forward strand.
ATATATATATATATATACACACAAAGGAAAATACATGACAGCAAATGTAACAGAAAGGGCATCCATTCTTCATTGTCATTTTTTTTTACCTGGAATTTTAAGATTTATTATACCTAACACTTGTTGATGATGTTCATATTTATTTTTCTTTTTTAGCCATTTGATCCAAGTTTCTTGTTTCCTTGCTTCACAGGATGGAAACAATTTGATAAAGGATGATTTTTTTTTACGTCTTAAGCCTCATACAATTGTTCCTAACATAGTATATTTGCGTTCTTGTATCAATTTGCATAAAACTATCATAATGCACTCATCACTGACCATTTTCAGTCTGATAGGTGTTATCCACCTGATGCTTTGTTCCCTTTGTGCGCTCCCAGCGACCTTTGTGACTCACTCTGTTTTCAAAATCACACCAATCCGAATCAAATCCACATTCATCTGAAAAAAATTATTATGAAATAGCATTAGTGAATGAAAACTTTAAGAATTTGGCCTTCTTTGATACATTTTTTATAAGCCCCTTTCAAGACACCCAAGGTCACTTTACAATAAAAAATAACAACACACACTCACACAATGAGACAATACATAGAAACAAACTGTTAAATTAGGGGAATATTTTCCTGAACAGGTAAGTATTGAGCTTTTTACTAATGTGTTCACATACTATTGTTATTGCAGCTTCCGCCTCTAACTGTGATGTCGTCAATAGCAATGAATCCTTGACTTTGGATGTTCCTCTGCCCACTGAACATTATCTGTTAACAGAAAAAGGAAATCAAAGTGACAGGGCTAATTCTTTAAGGGCAATGCATGTTCTGAATTGGATTTCTATTTAAAATATTAGCCTTTTGTCAAGTTAAATATTTGACATGATGCATTAAAATATAAGTTATAAGATTATATATAAGTTATAAGATTTTGCAATGCAATGCAGTGCTGCAACCTGTTTGAAAAAGGTGAAAATATACTTAGGTAAGTGATTACCTGAAGTGCGTCAATCAAGCTTACAGTTACTTGTGCTTTTATCCACTCCGGATTTTGGGTTCCTTGACGAGTCCATACTAGCAGCTCAGTGGAATTCTAACATAGAGTAAACACTTGTGAGAAATGTATTTAATTGAACATTTGTATGGAGTTGGCTTGGGTACATACTGTTTGAACCAGTAGATTCAGGGTGGATACAGATGGCCCCAGCATATAATACCAAAATCCGACACAACTTTGTGATGTATGATGAGGGACAGAAACAGAGACAATAGCCTTCTCGCCATCCTTCGATCCAGATCCATTCAGCAATATAAAGAAACCTTCGTATGGAAAAATAAAAGTGACAACAGGAAAAATATTAATCAATTTAAAACCTTTACAATCTATCCAATGCAGGACTGCAGAGGACCCTATCTCTATCAATATTTTGGGCTGCACAGTGGCACAGGTGGTAACACTGTTGCTGGAGTTTGCATGTTCTCCCTGTGCATGGGTTGGTTCCTTCCAGGAACTCCAGCTTCCTCCCACAGGCCAAAAACATGGCTGTTAGGTAATTGGTCATTTTAAATCACCTTCAGGTATGAGTTTCTGGTGACCTGTCCAGGGTGTACCCTGCCTCTCGCCCAATAACTGCTGGAAATAGGCACCAAGAATCATGAATGCAAAAACACCTATACCCACCCATACACACACTAAAGGGTGACAATTTTTCGGGATTCCCATGGGTCACGAGATTCCTTCAGGATCCCCGTGGGACGGGAGTCAATTTCACTGTTGGTAACGTGATTGGGACGGGACAGGAAATAATACACGGGATCGGGCGGGAAACCGGAAATTGTAATTTTAGATTTTTATTTTTTTTTACATCTATCTTTAGTTGAATTCCATCGGGTCTACTACACTGCACGCACCAAAACTTGAAACTGCTACCTGGATAAACTCTTAAGCATATGATATCCGACTGAAAATGCGTGTATCTTAATAGTTAGGTAGTCAGACGAGTCGAGTCCATTCATGACGTGGTAGGGGCGGGCGCCATAGGAGGTAAATTACGAATCTATGGGATTCGGGTTGGGAGTCTTTCTCTCTGGATTTTTTTGGGACAAGATTTTTTTTGGGGGGCTGTCACGTGATCGGGACGTGAAGGGACGTGATCGGGACGTGACATTCTAGCTCAGAGGCAACAGTGCTAACAATTTCAGTACCTTGATCACTGTCAACAGTGTGATCATACTGAGGTCCATTCCACAGCCCCTCCACTTGAAGTCCGTTACTGAGAGTCCAGTTTATGTCATCAGTATCTTTTTGGACCCAGTTACACAAACCTGTTTGACAAAGAACACACCCCCACCCCCCCACACACACAGTGAACTTAATAAAAATTTTGAGTAATTTCTGCAAAAGAAAAAACTTCATAAAAAAAAAAAAGCTAAGAGTGCTACTAGAAATTATATCTTTTTTTGACCTTCTTCAAAGGTGCAGTCCATGGAAGAGGGTGGTGCAGTTGTAGTTGTGGTAGGTGGGTTTGTTGTGGTGGGGATGAGGTCATCACAAAATTTGCCTCGGATGATGTGGATATCATCTAGTGCAAAGCTTTCTTCTTTTCCAGCTGGACACCGGGCTTCTAAAATAATCTGTAATGAAAGGAAATATATCAGAGCTCAAAGCACTGAAATAAATGTAAATCCAACAAGCACATTTCAAAATAAAACAATGAAAATATTAATTAAAATTCTAAATATTTAACCTTGTGAAGACTGGATGAATTGTAATTCACTCTTTCTTGAATCCATGTAGAATTCATGTAACCATTAGTAATGAGCAGAGGACGGAGGTTACCAGCCTCACTTAGAAACACTGTTAGTGTAATGTCTGATGCACCTGGAAGCACAACAAATATCAATATGAAAACAAAATAAAAGAAAAAACACGAAAAAACCTAACTGAGGATATTTCAATCAGAGCAACAACAACAAAAAAAAAATGGAATTAATGCATACATTTTTATTGAAAGCTTGGACATATGAAATAAATTTAGTCATAAAACCTTGTTTATTTGACACTATGGTTGAAAATCCTAACTGGATTGGATAATAAACCTGATCATTACAGTAAGTGGTTAGCACTGTTGCCTTGCAGGAAGAAGGTTGTAGGTTTGTTTCCCGGCCCAGGGTCTTTCTGCATGGAGTTTGCATGTTCTCGCCATGCATGTGTGGGTTCCCTCCGGGTACTCCGGCTTCCTCCGACAAGTCCAAAAACATGACTGTCAGGTTAATCAATCTAAATTGTCCTTAGGTGGGAGTGTGTGCGTGCATGGTTGTTTGTCCTGTGGCCCTGCGATGGAAAGGCAACCCGTCCAGGGTTTACCCAGCCTCTTAGCACCAGTCAATCTAAAGGGTCTTTACAAGAAAAATCCATCCAGTTCTGGTATGGTCATGTTTATTTAAATAACACACAAAGTTTGAAATTCAGTTCTTATAATAACAGAGTCCAGTTAAAGGGGCTATATCATGCAAAATCAAGTTTTTGGAGTTGTCAACCATCTGGTAATGTAATTTTCTCATAAAAGACCTCACCAGAGTGGTTTTTTGGCTTAATTCACACGTCTGAGTAATCCTCCTGAATTCTGCTCTCTGAGCAGCTGCCCCTCCCTCTCCTAGAAATAGACTGAGTGTTCAACTAGTGACATCACCTGTTGACAGTTAAGTGCTAGAGGTGTCTGCACCGCCCCTGCAGGCAGAGTGGCTTACCCCTGGTGGATTTTCAAACACACCCTCCTCCTTCTCACAGTTAATGGCAGTTTTGGTGCTTGGCATCTTAAAACACTTTTTTGTTGGATTTTTTACTTTCTCTGTGAAAACGGCTTTTTGGCTGCATGGGTTACATGATTTTATTCCACATTCCTAAGAAACAGCTGCTGGATCAAGGAACAAAGACGCCTGATGGACAGATAAGTAAGTGGCTACATGCTAATGTATGTTAGCCATTTATCAAGCTGCTAATGTGATCTTATAACAGCATTGTGTGGTTAATTAATTGATCTTTGTGGTCTAAAAATAGGGAACGTTTTCTGAAACTGGACATTTAATATTATTTTTCATTCACCTCAAGAAATTAAATGAAAACACTGTAGAAAAGATTGTGGGCCTGCTTTATCAATGGGTAAAACCGCCACAAACTACACAGCATTGCAAAAACAGGCTGTAGCTGATTTACCAACTTGCTGCAGAGAGCATTGTGCTATGTTAAATATGGACTATAGGTGTTTCTGTCAGACACAAAATATTGTGAGGAAAACAGGCAAATAAGTAGGCATTCCAGGTGCAGTGTGATTTACTATACATCAAATTATTTGTGCCGGCTGCTTTAGCGTCTATTTTTACAGTTTCTGAAAGGCATGTCTTAACTTTGCACCACCATATTTAAAATAAGATGCACCAGCATCTGCACTTGCTGAAGAGCTGAGCACACAGTGAGTTGTGATCCTCATGGATCCTACTTAGTTTCCACCAGAGTGGTTATAATCCTCCAAATTTCCAATTAATGAAATGTTGTAATGTAAAATATCACAATGACAATTAGGTTACATAAAAAGTATATATTTTCAATATATTTTTTTCTAATCAATTTAACATTTAGTGGAGGAAAAAAACAAGTCCAACTTTGAATACTACTCCTTGCACCTGACTTGCTCTTGCATTCTTAGTAGATCACACGCAAATGATGGACAACCCACTGTCCCACGTTTTTAGCGCTGCATGCAATGTTGCAGTTATTATCAGGAATCTTAATAAATCTTTCCCTAACGGATTAAAATATTAAGATTCAGATTCTGAGAAGAATAAAGAATTTTGTTGTACTTACTATTAATAAGCCATCCTTCCACATGGTGCCAGATCTCTATGCAACCACTTTCTACTGCTTCCATTAACTCACTCTCCAACTGGGCAATTTCTTCCATGTCGGACTTAAAGGGCCATAAAAATGCAAAGTGGCCTGTGACAACAAAAAATGTATCATGGATTTAGACATGATTGGAAAATATACTATTAAGATCAACTTTCTGTCTGTTCATGCATCAAATTCTTCTTCTTCTTCTTCTTCTTCTTCTTCTTCTTCTTCTTCTTCTTATTATTATTATTATTATTATTATTATTATTATTATTATTATTATTATTATTATTCTTGGGACACTAAAACAAGGTTAATATTTCTTCAAAGATTGACTTCACAAAATGTGTTTCAAAGGATAAAATAAAACTAGATCCTAAAATTATGCTTTATAACCATAAGTTCAATGGGTTGTGTTATTAAATTTATTTCATACGAGAGATTGAGTTTGTTCACTTACCTGCACATGATCAGGTAACCTTCACAGTTTGACTAAAGAATTAGTCATACAGTTAATTTAACATAACCTGGCATCAGCAAGATCTATTTGTAGCCCTGCCCCGTGTCATGCCTACACATTTCTGAGCTTGGAACACTCAAAATCTCACGAGAATAAATTTCGCAGAGCAAGGTTAAATCAAACACACTATACTTAAAAGTATGCAATACACTGAGTTTAGATTTCGGTTTCCAGACTCAATTATTTGTCACCCAGCTAGGGTTTTTCACTATAGATTCTGGTCTCTATGGTGACACTGTTGTTAGTAGTTATTGTTAGCTTAAAGAGTTGACAACTGAGGCCTTTCTGTGTGGAATTTGCATGTTGTCTCCACTCATATTTCTTCCCACCATCTAAAAATATAAATTTTATTTTAAGTGGCACTAACTGACTTTAAGTGTCCACTTAGTTGAGGCAATTAACTGTAGAAAAAAAAGGCATCTGCCCTAGATGCCATTGCAGTAGCAATATGAAAATATGAACATGATATGAAAACTGTAACAACATCTAGAAGAGGTTCGAACACGACTGAGTGGCAGAAACTGTAAAAAAAAAAAAAAAATCAACCTGAGTTTTGATTTTGATTTACTTTTGCTTTGTTTTTAACTGTGGTATGCTTTGATGACTCTAATAAGAAAAAATTAAAGCAGCTAAGAATCCTGTTAGACTTGAATCCTTTTATTGTGACAAATACAGCAAACTTAAAAAGTCTACAATTAAACCAACAGTTAAAAATATGATATGTGTCTTGCAAGCCACCCGAAGGTACCTAAAGTACCCCCCCCTTTCCCCATTTAGTCCATTATGGGGAAACAATAAACTTCCTCCTCGCAGAAATGATGGGGGCTTTAAAATATGGGCAGACAAGGGTCTAGCAATGATGAAGGATGTTCATGGAAGGGATGGTAGAATTCTATCTTTTGAACAAATGGTCTCTAAATGTAATATCCCTCATAAGCATTTTTACAAATATGTACAACTAAGGAACTTTATCAGGTCTTATAATACCAATTTCCCACATATTCCCAATATTTGTTCAAAAAAAAAAATCCTTGCAGCAGAAGTATGATTTCAGAATATTACAATATAGTATATTTGATTTTATTTTCACTAGAATCTTTAGTATCTAAACTTAAGGCTTGGGAAACCAATTTACAAGAAGCGATTACCATTGAATGCCCAAACACAGACAGGCAATACACATCTAAAAATGCTGCAGTTTAATTGGCAGATGAGACTTTATGTAACACCAGTAAAACTTAACAAACTTAACATGAACATCCCTAATCTCTGTAACAGATGCAGTGCAGAGAACAGTACACTGTTTTACTGTGTATGGTTATGTCCAAAAATCAATTGATTTAGAGAGAAGTCAGAGGTGTATTGGGGGACAGTTCGTCAGTGAATTTAGAATTGGAACCAAAACTTTTTCTATTGGGTCTACATCCCGAAAATTCTAATATACTGTAACTAACTATGGTAAATATTTTTATAAGCCAGGGACTACAAGCAAAGAGAGTGATTGCTCTGTCATAGAAAGAAATGAGAAAACCAAGTGTAGGGAAATGGCTTTGAGAATTGTCTTTAGTTTTACCAGTTTTTTATTTTTGGACATATGTGAGATTTAAAAATGTAAAACGGCAATAAATATATAAACAAAAGAAAAGGGAAAAAAGAAATTCTGAAATCAGTATTTATACTGTCTTACTTTCAAAGTCAAGGTGGCTGTATTCTTGTTTACTTACCTAAAGCAGTATTAGTAGAGTGGTCCCGTTTTGGAATAAACTTGCCGTCACTTTTGCCTGAGAGCCAGTCCCACTCCACTCCAGACTCTGCTGCGGGGCTGTTGACCCAGCCACAGAAGTCCATCTCAAAGTCACAAAACCCTTCAATATGTAACACAATAAGCACATTACCACATTAACGTTGCTGTAATGCCTCAAAAGATTACTGTATGTTTAAAGTTAAACTGAAATTTACGGTGGGCACTAACCTGGTAGGGGACATGCGCCATTCAAGATGGTGAGGTCATCAATAGCAATATCTCTCATTTGTTCGTCTCCAACTATTGCTTCAAAAACCACCTATTAAAAAGAGACGAAGCATGAATGTAATTACATTTTTATAGGCATTGACTTTACATGAATGTGCTTTGGTAGATTAGCTGTTTTGGATTGAATTATTTTTTATCAACAAAATACATTTTAGAAAGTTAAGAGGAAACCTGCTACATGCTGAGATTTATACAATACTCATATATCCATCATATTTAATTTACCTGACTCCAAAAGGAATCAAGATATTTTAACAACAACAAATAACTGATCTTCAAAATAAGCACCTGGAAAAGTTTAGTTCTCATAAACTGATAAGCTTTTGAAAACATAACTTATGTGAAATCAGTCAATAATGCGCATTTTCTATTTTTTTTCTTCCAAATTATCATTTAAAAGAAGCTAAATTGGTGGAAAGAAGAGATGAAAAACTGCAGAGGGTATGAGATGGAGAGCTGTAACACATAATCGGAACAAAATTAGTTAATATTTGACTAAATATTCATCCACAGAACATGATCTGCAAACATGACTCATGCTTGACTGTGTACCTACCTGATAGCTACTTTGTGGGCTGTAAAGTGTTACTCTCCCATGCCGCCAGTGCGATCCCTGATCTCCTATACGTGTCCACAGCTTGGTGGAATTTTCCTGGCTGTCAGTAGTTTGAAGGTGAATGCTGAGCTCACCCACTCCTGTTCCTTCCATGTAGTACCAGAACATTAGGCACTCCCCCTTCAGAGTTGTGGGCTCCATCAAAGCTGTCATAGCCCCTCTGGACCCCATAGTGTGATTCCATAACCCTGCACTCAGGTAATAACCTACACATAGAGGAAAAAGTCTTACAGTGCTGCTTGGATACATCAACTGTCATACAGTGTTGCAGATAAACTTGCAAATATTATCTTGCAAATAAACCCTAATGTGTGTCTTAGCATTGAAGAAGTGATAGATTTTCCCACAGGAGTGTATAATTGTAGAGTGGAAGTAAAATGATACATGGTTATCAAGGTTTTTTGCAAATTAAAAGCATAAAACTGTGTGCATACAGTATCTAGACAGCCCCCTTTCACACTGACACCCCTAAATAGGATTTATTTCAACCAATAAACCAATAAATGAGTAAACAAGGTTAATTTGTGTGTAATGTAACCCTAAACAATTGTTTGTCAAAGACGATTGGTGAACAAACAGTAACACGAAGACTATGGGACAAAAAAAGATATGTCAGTAATAAAGTCGTAGTGAAGCTCAAAGGGAGGCCAAAATTAACCAGAGAAGCACGCAAGAAGACCATGACACTCTGATATTAAAAGCTCAGGTGGGACAATCTGCTGACAAGACATTTATTAGCCACCTACTCTATAATTCTGGCTCTTATGGAAAAATGTCAAGAGGAAAGCTTTTGTTGATAGATAGACCGATATATGTAGTCCTTGTTTGTCTTCTACTCAGATTAGACCAATATGGAATATTCTAACCGACATGCAATAGGCTGTGCTGCAAGTCTAATACAACACATTCTGAATAAACCTTCCCAATGGTAGATCACAGTGGTCACAGCTGTGGGGGTAATTTTTGTAGGAAGGGAATGGTCCCAACATTCTTTAGGTTTTTATTTGTGTTGAAAAAACAAACAGAAAAAAACCAAGCTCCTTCTGTTTTACGATTACACCCTACTTTGTGATATATAATGAAGCTGCAGACCTTGCTCTGTCCCCAGAGTATGATCTTTGGTGGGACCTGAAGAGTTGGCTGGCTGGGACATGCCGGTGATCCGATTCCAGCTAAAGTCTGCAGAGGGCTGGGGCTGCATGCCGCAAAGAGAGCCCTGGAAAGTACACTCTCTCTCAGGTGGACATGAGCCATTCAGAATAGTGGAGACCTCAATGTCATCAATGGCAATGGTCCCCTGTTTGCCTCCCACCACAGCCTCTATAACGAACTGAAGAATGATTTGGAGTGAAGATTCAAAAAATCAGTGCATCTAATGTATAGATAAGAGATAGTAGAACTCTAAATCTTCATGAAGATGATTTATTTATACCTGATAATTGAGCTTTCATAGTGATAAAATATTTTAAAATTTCAAAGGACAAACACGCAAATCAAAAACATTGATGAGAAAACCTGTATTGGTCTGTCGCTGTTGAAGGTAAGATCGGCAAACCGCCATTTGTTTCCTTGTGTGCCACTTCTCATCCAGATGACTTTGTCTGGTTCTCCAGCGTGCCTAGTGATAAACCTCAGGGATCCTAAATACAATATTAAAACAGCAATAGCTGTACACTATGATAAAACACTAAAAAGACATATTTTTGGGTGAAGAAGCTATGTGCAATGAACCCCATACCGATGCTGTTCCCAAATATGTAGTAATTGAAGCTGACACAGATTGTTTGGCCAGCAGGTTGAGGGAAGCTGATGAGCCTAGCTGATGAAGATATATTCACGTTGTTACTAGCTTTTATAAGCATAAAGTAACCTGTAGGAAAAGGAGAAAGAGAAATCAAATTTGTCTTAGTTTTTCAAATTCATCAACAACTCTTCATATTAGAAATTTCTGCAAAGAAAGAAATTACAGAAATTACTGCTATAACGGAGTGGATATATTTTGAATCAAAAGCATTTATTTACTCCTTGACCATTTTGTCATTTTGTTAAATTATAACCACACTGTAAAAATAAAAAAATCTATTTTTTGGCCTGACAAAATATTTTAAGATTGAAGTTTTATATATTTGAGACAATTGCATGAGTTAGTCCAACAAACCACCAGAGTCGTAAGCTTCAACACAATCTTTTGTCATTTGTACTTAAATCTGTAATTTGCACCTGTTTCCAACCATTGAAAGTTTGTCCAACAGAAATGCTTTTGTTGTAAAATGTGGGAAAACCAACTTTTTTATTTGTCTTTTGAGTCAAAAGCAAAGTGTGCTACTTGGACAAAGGTAGGGTTTGTTCTTATTTAATTACACTAAATAGTTTTGCAATCTCTTGTGAACATAAATTGTTGAATGTTAGAGTAAACACACTTAAAACAATATTTACTCGGTAGAAGGGTTTATTTTAGGTTAGTACATCTGGTACTTGAGTTATCACTCAAGATTTATTTGTTTGTAGAGTGGTAGATTCAATTCCAGCTCAACCCAGAGTTGCTTACTGTATCAATGCATGAATGTGTAAGCATTCAAAGTGCTTTGAGAGGTCAGTATAACTTGAAAATGTTCATCCAATTATTGTTAATCAGGATCCAGGCTGCTTTTTTTAAGTTCCCCAAACCTATAGCTGAGTGGGGAATTTTGAGATTCATAGTTTGTACAACATAAACTATTAAGTCACTGCTTCTGTCACACGAGAAAGAAAAACTCAGGATTCAAAGTTCTTAAAGCCTGAAATTTTAAGTCTCTTCAAACTTACAGTTGAATAAGAAGAACATAAAAATCCAAGATGGACAAACTCAAAAGCAAAACTAAAAAGTTCAAGTTTAATTTTCCAACTTAAAACTCCACCTAAGTTTGTTGCCTTGAAATTTTGTGTTCTTCTAACAGGGAAGTCGAGGGAAACATTAAATGGTTTCACCTTTTTCTCCAAATAGAAATCTAAAAACGAAGCTTTTCATTTGTATTCAGGACACTCACACACAATACTTTTAAAACCTACTTTTCCTAATAACAGTAAATTATGTGGTATAAATCCACATCTATCCTTCCTTGCAAAAAGATCTTAAAATCTTTACAACGTGGGCCATTCTAACTGATGATTATTTGATATAACTATTTGATTGTAGCTCTGGTTTTGTTTCTTAGCCTCAATGTGTTTTTTTAGCTGAATCCACTTTTTTATCAACTTTTAAAAGTGTTTTCAATGATGGTGTATTGAGGGTTTTGAGGGATTATGCAGTGTTTTTAGACAAAAAAAAGGTTTATATTCCCTTATCTGACCAGATAATGTTCTCTATGTCAGACTCATCGGTTTAGGTGGGCTATTGCCTCTTGGTTGTGTTATTATTGTGCCATACTCTTTTTTTCTGTCAAATACCAGACTAAACAGTGCTCTGAAGTCTAGTTTTACTACTCTAGCTGTACATTACACAATGTAACTGAACTTGATTTATGGATACCAATTTAAAAGGACTAATAACATATGCATGCCAAACTTTTCAAATGTTATGACACAATAATAATATAATCATAATAAATCTGCACAAAATGTTGGGGGAAAATTTGTTGGAATATATTTTCAAAGCATTGTTAATATAAAGCCAGTCAAGTTATTATTATTATTATTATTATTATTATTATTATTATTATTATTATTATTATTATTATTATTATTATTATTATTATATATACATTGTTTTATTTATTGGGAAATTACTAAAACATGAAGGACCTCCATCAACTAAGGGAGGTTTTAATTTCTCACTTCTCTCAGTTCCTTCAAATTCAATAGAATGCCTACCGTCCCCAGTTAGGTCTGTCTCACGACTTCTCTTCCATAAAAGACTAGCTGTGTAGTCATGGTACCAGGAACAGGTATCCTTTTCAAAATCGCATGATAGGTGATTTGATCCTTCTGGGATGTCTCCCCCTGCACAGTTCTCAAAGATGATATCATCCAGCATAACTTCTTTGTGTTCCGAAAATGAAGGCTGGTATGAAAACAGCAACTGTACAGAAAGAAAACATGTCCAAATCAAAAATGATTTTTATGATTTATGTTCTTGAATCTTTGGCACAACACTGTTACCTCTCAGTGACTAAAAACCAACCAAACTAACAAACTGGTTTTTAGCAGAAATATCTCTTAAATTTTTTTTAATGAAGTTTAGCTGTTGAGGAGCCACAGCCAATCAGGCTATTTGCGACTTTCTGTTACAAATATGCTAATTATTGTAAATTCACATTCATTGCACTCCAACTGGGAAACTTTTATCCTTGTAGCCATAATTTTTGGGAAACTCATCACAACAACACATAGTCAAGCTAACGTCATGTCAGATATATCCAATACCGTTACTGTAACATTGTGAAATGACCTAACTAACACGATATAGGCCCTGTCAAATAATGGACCAAAAAAAAAGTGGTAGAGGATTTTGTTTTGTTTTTGTACATCGATGCAGTGTCTTTTATTAGCTTGAGACCTGCCAACGAAGTTACACAAAAATGTAAGAGTTTTCCCACCTGGATCATCACTAACGTTTGCAAAAATCCATTGATACCAAATTACAGCTGCTCCAGCAATCATTGGAGGTCGCCTACATACTTTACAGTTTGACACCAGAAGCATTGCGGTGCGACTCTAAGACTAGTGTTGCCAGATTTTATCTTTACCCCCGTTTTAAACCACCATGGCTTTAGTTGGACTGTTGTCAGGAATGCTCGAATGAAAAAAATAAATAGATTTCTGTCAATTAAAACATATCAGATATAGGTTTTTTATGGACAAAAAAAGTCTGATTTTATGCACTTTTTGCCTGCAGTGTAAAAATTGCCTTTGTTTGAGATTATTCTGCTGCAATACAAGTTTAATTTATTTTAAGGCAGTATTTTACAGGTTTAGTAGGGATTTCAATAAATACAGTAGGTGCTTTTAATGCGGAGTAAAGCAATGAAATATGGTGTGCATTTTTTAACCCAGCAGTGGAAATGAGCCAATCTGGCATCAGCCAGATCAATGTGCAGCCCCGCCCCGTGTCGAACCTACACATTTCGATCTGGAATCTTTGCAGCAGAAACCATCTGAAAGAGGGAGGGCAATCTTGTAGAATACTTTGAGCTAATTGGAGGATGCGCTAGGTAGTGCCCTGCTGGCACTGGCTTCTACGCACGCACCAACTGGTGCAGCCATATTTGTTTCACTTTTCACAAAGTGCCTGCCTTTACTAATTTTTTACAAAAAAATAGTATCCATTTCCTGTAAAACCAATTCAATAGCCGCTTCTGTAAGAGCGTCAATCGGCCCGGCCACGTTTGTTTCTCTTAGCTCGGCAGTTGAGACTATCATCACAACTGAACTCCCACCCCAAAGCACATTGCTGACAAACGATTGGTCAGCGAAATATTGGTTGGAGGTCAGACGGTTTTGATTGGAGCGGTCCAAGATGGAGTCTGGAAAACTCCAAATCTCACAGGAATCCATCTTCCAGACCAAGGTTAAAAATTATCTGTTCTACAACAACAAGAACCCAGATAAAGAAGTCCAATGAAACTTGGATGAACGTTTATAAAAGTTGGTGTTTTCATAAAGTCACTAAAGGTAAAGAATAACTATGGCAATAAAAAAAGAAAAAAATATATTTCTCTAAATCCACAATAAATACAAGTTTCTTTACCAACCTTGTAGCCTCCTGGTTGATTACCGATGAAGACTGTTGCATTCTCCCAACCGTCACTTTTGGAAATTTTGAGTAAATCTGTCTGAACTGTGCCTTTCATCATCTTTACTACAAGGGTTGATGATGATATTGGTGATGGATTGTTTTCATAAACATGGTACCAAAAACTGTAACACATACAGTATATACATACGTATATATATATATATATATATATATATATATATATAGAGAGAGAGAGAGAGAGAGAGAGACACAGACTTCACATGAATTCTGGCATATAATGTCCAGGGGTCTCATTTATAAAGCTTGTATATGCACAAAATGGGGTCTGAAAACTACGTAAGCAACTTTGTACGCAAAGTTTGGGATTTATAGAAAAAAACCCGTTAAGCTCACTAAGGGTCTTGCTTACGCACTTTTTTGGACACGGAGGACACTGACAGCACAGCAGGAGGGATACCAAAATTGCAAATTTAAGCCACATTTTTAGACTTGTAGAGCATTGGAAACACAGGCGAACAAAACGAACACACAAACCCCTCCCCCGTCTATAGGAACTGAGAATAAAAATGAGAATTTGATTAAAAATATGTTGCATTTAAGAATTATGTTCAGATCTACTGTATGTCTTCAGATTGTATTGCAATTGCACATATTGGTGCATGTGTGAAGAACACATATGCCGCAGCGTCCCAGCATAATTCTGCACAATGGATGCGCTGGCACTCATTGAATATAATTTTTTTAATGTCAGGCACCCTGCTGCATCAATGCTGTGTCACCTGCAGCTCTTCCATTTATTTTTATAACCGCAAATCCATATTTTGCATGAACGATACTTTTGAAAAGTAGTCTTGAAGCGCATCTTTTCGCCAGGCTTTAAATATCTAGGAGTGCTTAAACTTATTATGTTCTAGTGTGATTTAGATTTATTTGTTTTAATTTGCTTTGATTCCAGTCTTACTGTCGCTACAAAATAAAATCATAGCCTATAAATGAAACGTAATATTTAACGTTCTTATTTGTTTAATCTCTTGTGCTGCTTTTATTTTTTATTTATTTTTAAGTTTTTGTTTTTACTCTTGTCTTTTAACACATGTTTTTGTAACTATATTTTTTTCTTTTTATATGAAGTGTGGCTGAGTAAAGCTCTATGTAGATCAACATTGATTGATTGATTGATTGAAATAAAACAGTATTCTCTGCCTCCGCATGCCTGCAGCTGTCTTTGTAGGTTGCCATGGTTACCCATGAAACGCACCATATTAGCCGTCTTAAGTCGATGCATAATATTAACTGGGCACTTTGCATTGACCGTTTATGGCAGAAACTGGGTGTGTAGTAGGTGGGATATGATCCAGAAACAACTGAACCCATTTCTTTGAAGTGTCTGATTTATAAAGCAGAGATTGCGTCCAGCTGTGTGTACTCCAAGTTTGATAAATCAGAAACCTACTAGGCGCAAGTAAAAATTAGTTGCTGAGCTTAAGTACGGTTTTAGTAAGGATTCTGCGCAAAGTTTTAAAAATGAGACCCCAAATCAATATCTGGCATATTGTGTTAAATAACTAAAATATCAGCTCTTAGTACCTGATTTGGCATCCCAAAGCAGCCAATCGGTTGACAGGATACTCCAAAGTGGCTTCTTTGAGGAAGTTACCTTCTTTACTATCTACATACATGACATATCCTAAGCACAGCAAAACAAAATCCAGTAAGAAATTAAGAGTGCATTTTATGGCAAAGCAAGGCAATTTTATTTGTATAGCACACTTTCAACACAAGGCAATTCAAGGTGCTTTACATGCTTAAAATTAGAACACAGAATCACTAAAAAAGAGCATGTGTGAAGATTAAAATGAAGATTACAAAGATACAATTTAAAGTGATTTAAATGCTGAAAATAGCATTTTGACAGAGTAATAACAAAGTAACATTGATAAATACCCCAAGGGGACCCGGTGGTATGGTCCTGTCCTGGAATGGAGGTGATATTTGCCAACTTTCGTTTCCAGCTGAAGGAAGAATGACTGGTGTTTTTCCAGCCACATGAGTGATTTTCAAAGTTGCATGAGCCTTAAAAATAGTAACAAGTGATGAAAATGATTAAATTAAATGTGATAAAGCCGCTTTTTTATTATACCTTGGCAGTTGCAAAATGAGTGTGCTCTAAAGACATATCACCATACATCAGATTTAACTCTGAACCTTTTAATTAATGGCTGACCTGCTAAGCCAGTGATACCTAGATACTGGTACTTTCCTGCACTATTTGAAAACGTAGCAATCAACGAGTGTACAAACATTTGAACTCGATTTAAGTAACAAGAAATGCACTTTCTCTCGTTATTTTGCTAAATTGCAAATATAAATAATCGTACTTTTCGAAATTATTCAAAACAGGCAAAGTTTTGTCTGATTTAATGTCAAGGAGTGAGAAAAAAGCTGTGTATTTTCAAATTTTTATAAATATATCTGGTTTCAACTAATGTCCAAGACTCAAACTAGGCAGAGGATAAAATCTGGTGAAGGTGTCCTACCACAAAACTCCTCATCCGAGCCATCTTCACAGTCCTCGCTAAAATTGCAAACTTTTTGAGCAGGAACACATTTTCTAAATTTGCAATTAAAGTTCCCACTAGAACAGCAGGACCCGACGCTCCACAGTACTGTAAACATGAAAAAGTGTAAAAGAGATGCAAAGAAGATAAATATTAATTTGCTTCTCAGTCCTGGATGAATAATAAACTTGAAGTCTCCTACCCGACATCAGTACAAATATCTGCTTCATGTCCAGCAAAAATGAGACAATACTCAGGGATTCCTGCCAAAACACAAGGTCCTAACACATCATATCTTGTTAAGCTTTCAGCTAACACTTTGAGCTTGAATAAACCAAATTACACCTTTATTATATCAGATTAGCCAAGTCTGTGATTCCTTATCGCCAAATGCAGTTTAAAGTACAGCATGCACTCAGTAACCTGCTACTTCTGTCACTATACTGCATGCTACATGTCTTTATTTGAAGGTAAAGCAATACCTGAGATTAGAACACCCAGAATGAAGCATAAATATTTCAGATAAAACTAATCCAGAACTTTACAGCATACTGTTATAAATATAACCTTTCACAATCTGGATGAACATTAACCTCTATAACTTTAACTGCCATGCTAAGCTGAGAACAGAATTAAGACTGAACTTTGTCTTAATTTTACAACATTCTGGCTTTACAAGCTTTTATCTGACTTTCAAAGAAGTAAGAAAAAGAAATCAAGAAACTCAAAATCCTATCATCTGAATATGACATAAGAGTTCTCGTACACCTAAAAAACATGGTGTTTACCTAGGGGCGATTCTAGGATCAGAGGTTTAGGGGCACACAGAGAGCTGCCTGGCCAGGCAAATTAATTTTACTGTTTTGTACATTTAAACACACATGCATACACAACAGGAGATCCAATATTAATAGGCGTCCAGTCACTTAGCTAGTCAGTAGCACCTTGGATTTAATATTTGCACATGCATCTACCATAAGTTTCTGACAGTCAATGCTCATAAGAATATCATACACTGACAGAACCGATGAGAAATTATCCTTAAAAAAACTAGATAACCTCAGTAAATACAGCCCAGACTTCTTCCAAACACCTTAGGAAAGTTTAGATTTCTTAATAATTTCTGATCATCTTCAAAAAGTAATCACATGTTCCTTGGTCAATTTATGACATTTCCTGGATATTGCTATCCTGGAAAAATCCAGACCCTGATCTATTAAGATTAAGGGTCTGGCAATAGTAATGAAAAGGGCCTAACTTGAGGGGCGGAACCAAGCATGCATTTGAAACTCTCACTGCACGCAATTGCATAACGCCATGACCAATCACAACAATACACGGAGTGACGTATCCAGCGCTACCAGCAAAGGTAACTGGTAGATTAAAATCTTGCCGTATCCAGTTGGCAAAACAACAAAAACGTCCTTCTTGCGAAGGAACGATTCGAGCGCGATTTTCTGTTCATCTTTTAGATTAACCATCTTTCAAATGTTATTAAATGATTCCGTATGTCACAGCGCTGTCTTCATGAGCTTAGCTGGCCTCTGGCCCGCCTACATCAGAAACACCGATTTGATTGGTTCCCTGAACTGCTCACGTAATGCAGTAAAGGTATCATTGCTCGATGCCAGAGCGTCTTGTAGAGACATTTCAAATTGTGCTCTCGCGAGACCTCTGGATTTCCAGGGTAGGATATTGCATCTTTGAATTATTTTGTTAACAGACAGATTTATTTGATTTTATATGTTATGTTATAGTTTCAATTCACAACATATGCCATATCAAGTCACTCACACAAAAAAAAGTTATTTCAGTATAATTATACAAACATTCCAATCAGTTAAAAGTTAAAAGAAGGTTGTGCCCTATACATGCAGATTCCAAACACAGCAGTCCCTCAGTAATCCCTCATACAGAACAAGCATGGAGTGACTGTGGAGAGGAAGAAACCTCAAGCAGAAACTGGCTCAGTACGAGCGGTCACGACCGTATGAGGGTTTGAGGAGACAGCAGAGATACAAAAAGAACAATAAGAACTGGTGTAAGAGTACTTTCTATATTAAATATATATTGTTTAAAGGGGAACTGGGAAGTAAAACAATTTTACTTCCCCATTTAATTACAACTTTGCAATATAATTTAGAATTATGATTCAATTATAAGTGTTTATAAGACATACCTTAAACGTATAAAACATTAGAAATTAGTTATCTCATCTTCTGCCGTTTGGTGGACTTCTGATCCCTAAACCCATCAAAATGCTTATAAGAATGCAAAAGCAGTTTATTTAATTAACAAAAAAAGAAATAATAAAAAAAACTCTGTTTTCCTGAAATAAGATATTTTTTAGAAAAATATTTCATTACAAGATGTGTTTTTCTGAATTGTTGATTTACTAATAGAAAATATAATACAATACAATGCTGAGTTTTTTCAAGATTTTCTGTAGGTATAAATAAAACATCCAAGAGTGAGCAGCTGCAGATCAAAGTGGTGCATATACCTCAACTCTCTGGGTGGTTTTCAAAGAAACAGGAACTCAAACATGTAATATATACCATGTAAACAGTTTTTCTTTTATGCAGAATGTATTTTGTTAATTCTAAAGAAAGACATAATTTGAAAAAATAAATATTGTTGTTAATACAGAAAAAAACAAGCTTTTCCTCTTTTTGAAATAACTTTGCAACATGCTTCAGTAGGATGTAACAGGTAACAGTGACTAGATTAACACAATATATTGAAATGTATTAACTAATCATTCAGCAAACATTATCTGCATGCAACAGCACAACTAAACTTACAGTTTGTTTGGTAAAATGGTAAAGTTTCTTGCCTTCTGCTGGCTTGCTGAACATGCTGCTCTCTGAAGCAATCTCTCGTCAAGATTCATCAGAAGCATGTGTATGATGCATTTAAAAACAGGCTGGAAAAATCTGTTACCAGATAAACAGATTTACAAAACAACATATTTGGTGTCATAAAAAAAAAAAAATTAAATTTCAAGCAAGTAATGTATTTTTGTTGTTGTAGTTGTTGTTGAATAACAATTTTCTAGTTTGTAAAACAAAACAAAACAGATACAGTCAAAAAAAATAAAAAAAATAAAGCTCTTCAACTTAATGGGGTGCTTTGACTCAGTTTTGGGGTGCTTCAGCATAGTGAAGACTGAATAAGAAATGTAAAACAGCAATTGTCGATGAAATGCAGTGAAGTGGAAATGCAGACTTTTGATGGGGATATCATATTTAAAAAATTCCAAATACAGTTCAGTAACTCTGCAACATGGATGACCAAGTCCAGTCCTATCCAACAACTTTTTACACTTTTCATGATGAGACATACTGATGAGGGGATTCAGGTATTTGGATAAAGTGCTTGAGAAGTAAAGCATGTAAAAGTTACAGATTTAGTAGTAGTAGTAGCAGGACTGAACTAAATAAAAAAAAACAATCCAATAAAAAACATTTCTTAAAGGCTCAATTGCTACAGTATGGAATTGATTTGTAAAATATGGATTTTTAGGGAAAAAAAGAAAATATTAATGCAAATATTATTATATATATTACGTTTACATACTTTTGCATAGCTTAGACAAGTTTGGTAAACTATGCTGTGCCTTATCTGCATATATATGTCTACCTTTCCCTCTCTTCCGTTGCAGCAGACTCATAAACCAAGCACTGCAGTTACAAATGTTGATATTTCAGCAAAATGCTACAGCTCAGAACAAAGCGAAAATAACCAAAGAGGAAGTGAAAATACTAAATGCTATGAAAAATGTAAAGGAACAATTGAGCATCTGAATTTTTCCACTCCAACACAGGATATTATGTTGCTTCACTCAGGATGAAGATAATGTTGTTGTTCAGCAATGTAAAATATTATTCTAACTCATGAGAGACTTACATCTTTTATGGAATGTAAATATGGTTCAATATTTGAAGAAGAAAAGGAAAAATATCCTTCAGTTATCCAACCTAATATGCTAGTCCTATGGTGGTCACAGAGGCAAGCAACATAATTGTTTTATAATTAGATTTTCAGCACCATATATTGATATAAAATTGTGTATTTCAGACTATTTATAAAATGAACAAAATCCACCTCTAGCTTGATGGAAAGTAAAGCAAAGTACCAAATACTGTAAAAAGAATACTAAGGACTCAGTATGATTAAAGACTGGGCCAAGACTATTTGTTGATGATCACTGACAATGTCCCATTCAGTTCAGTAAGGTAAGTCTTTCATTTAAGTGCCCTTGATTAAAAAAGATTCAGCCGCAGCATTTCACAAGGATTTTTGGACTTTGATAGGACGTTGTTTTGGAAAAGCCTGAGATGTTAATTACTCAGATTTACAGTGACTGTCATAGTCAACTCAGGGAATACAAGGTGATGGGTTATCAACATTTCAGGTTGAATGTGGCTTCTGTGAAAAATAGATTTGAGGTCATGGTAAGAATGGAAAGCGCTATATAAGTTCAGTTTAGGTAGCTTTTTTTTATCTCAAGGTTCAATCCAGAAAACACTAAGTAAAAAGTGAGACCCATACGGATCCTTGATATGTAACCCATTACTACAAAACATTTTATACAGGTCCTCACATCTGATCCAAATGTTTATGATGAAAGCATATCTTGTGTCTACAAAATGTCTTAAGGCCTGCTGAATATTTAAGACTCATAAGCTAACTGGTAAAACAAAATCTTGTCTCATATGTTTTGCATGAACACATAACAGTTGCAAATTACTTATAAGTAAAAACGACTTATATTCCTTAGTTGTAATTGTTCCGAGGTTTGTGAGTAGCTGGAAAAGTGATGCAGTTGCAACATAAGGTTAAACTGTGTCAACCTAATGCCTCAGAGCCTGTTATTCAAAATGGATGATTACCATTTTTCTTCTAAATTTTCTATCTAAATCATGAATTGTGCTTGCACTACACTAAAAAACAAACAACAACAAAAACATTTCCACATAGCTGATTTGAGTTGATTTAGCAATAATGACTTTTGTTCAGTGTGAATAATAATAATAATAATAATAATAATAATAATAATAATAATAATAATAATAATAATGTACGTATATGACTTCATTTCCGGTGTTAAAAAATATAATAATAATATAAATACCTGCCAGTTCCTTTTTTCATGAAAAAAGCGAAGGAACTGTGGTACTGAAAGAATTGTAATCATGTTTAGTTAACACTGAAAATGAAGTTATGCCTTACAGCCACCTGAATGTATTAGGTTGACCCACAATGTTCACATTTAGTTCACTTAACAAAATTCATTATTGCTAAATCAACCCAATTCATTTGGGTGGAATTTAAAAAAAAATTTTTTTTAGAGCAGGCAAAACGTGTCTTCTAGAATGAATGGGGCCAGCTTTAGTCATCTCTGGAGCTTAACATCTGTGTGAGCAAAATGCATGTTTGTGTATGTGTTTTTGTGCATGCTGCCCTTACTTCCTGCTTTTTTTTTTTTTTTTTTTTGCCAGTAGCAAATGTTGAAATGTGCCAGTGTCGGTGTGCTATTAAGATTCCCCCCTTTTCATGTTTGTGCTCATATGTCCTTTGCTTGCAATGCAGGGATGATGTCTTTTGCTTTAGGACTTAGAAGAATGTCACCTCAAAGGATTGCTCTTGCAGCCTTTACGCTCCTCATGCTAACATCTCAGGGTGCTACGACATCAAGAAATGGTATTGTATAGCCTATGCTTTTTATTTTGGTAATATTTTGTGGGATTTATGTGATAATATTTCTCATATTTTTTTCTTACATATGAGATTTTTAGTGTTGATGCTACAAGTTTGAATATTTAATTTTTTTTTTATCTTTAAAAATGTTAAGCAGTGTTAAACAATACCTCCTTATCATAACATTTCCACCGAACTGATTTGGGTTGATTTAGAAATAATGAATTTTGTTGAGTGAACTAAATGTAAACACGTTGGGTCAACCTCATACATTCAGGTTGCTGTAAGGCACAAATTCTTTCCCAGTGTTGTACCTTATACCAACCTAAATGTATTAGGTTGACCTAACATGTTTTCATTTAGTTCATTCAACAAAATTCATTATTGCTAAATCAACCCAAATCAGTTGTGTGGAAATGTGTGGAACTACTTTCGTATTTGCTTCTTAGAAAGTGCATTAATCTTCAGAATATATGTACCAAATGCCTGTTGTTAAAGTTTTATGCTGATATTAGTGTTATACTATTACTATCCAATTTTCTGGCATAAAAGGAGTTTTAGTTTAAATACTTTTCTTTGCAGACTCCCCATTTGTTCTGATGAACAAGGCCACTGGGTTTTGCTTGGTCAAAAGAGGCTCTCGCTGCACTGATGTACGCTGGACGACTGGCGACCGGCTTTTGGTAGTTCACAGCAAAAAATGCCTGGGAGCTCAAGGCAAAAGGGTGGGGAGTGAGGTGAGCCAGTATGACTGTAACGAAAAGAGCGAGCTGCAGAAATGGGAGTGCAGGAACGGAACCCTTCTTGCTCTCAAAGACCAAAAATTATACATTGAAGTCAAACCTGATGAATCAATTGCTCTGTCCAAAACTGTCGGACCGAACAACTACCTCACCATTACAGGAACATCTAGTGGAGCCTGTACAAGAACTCACAGAGGTACAAAGCATTTGTATATGTGTGTGTAGGCGCTAAAAAGGTGGAGAAAAACACAGCTTTTCAATTAAAGTGAAAGTTTCACTTCTCTTTTCCATTTACTTTAAATAGTAGTAAAATAATCAGTAGTAAAATAGATTATGGAACATGCAAACAATTTATTTACCCTTAAAAATGGGTAGATATTGCTTTCTTATCTTATTTAACATGAAAAACATCTAATTTCCCCTTTAGAATTGTTCACCATTGGAGGGAATGCTTTTGGCACAATATGCATGTTTCCCTTCTTGTACAAAGACCGGTGGTATGCAGACTGCACAATGTATGACTCCAAAGAAAAACGTGGCTGGTGTGCAACGGAAACCGCATATGAGTACGGACTGTTTGGATACTGCCCCAGTACATGTAAGTTTTTCAGTTTGAACTTTCTCTAAACTTTACTGGAATACAGTGTATTGTCAGCAAAGAATGACAATGAATGAGTGATGTCCAATTCAGAATTGGTATCTGACTAGAATGCCTGAATTTCTTCCTGAATATTTCATCACATTCTGCAAAGGCCTAGTAAGGACCATTTCATGTGGTTTTCGTGTTCTCAAATGTCTCATACTGGAATAGAGTCTGATGATGTTGCAAGTTTGTTCAAGTGATTTTGAACTCAAAGTTAAAATAACATTTTTTTTTCTTCACAGCCACAGAACACTGGATCCAAAACACTGTTACAGGAGCATATTACCAGGTGAATAAGGAGTCAGCTCTGACCTGGGCACAGGCTGACATAAGCTGCAGACAGCAAGCTGCATTTCTGGTTAGCATCATTGATCCTGTCGAGAAGGCCTTCATCACAGGTAGGTGCCATCTGTTAAACTTTAGAAGTGCTTTTAGTTTTGTATTTATGTTATGTCTGTACCCAGGATATCTATGTAGTTTTGTATATTACCCAGTAGTGTTTGTATGATGCCAATTATTTTAAAACTGATAAGGTTTAGTAAGCATGAGCTGAACACATGTCCAGGATAAAAAAAGAGATGAAAATAACTTAAACCTATTTTTTACAGTTAGACTAAACATTATGGTGTGTCTGGTTGCCTTCTTGTGTCAGAGGCAGATTTTTTCTTCACAAGGCAAAATAAAATGTGCTGCTTGTTACATAATTGATCTAATTAAATAAATAAATAAATAAAGTCTCAAACCTGGTTTTGGAACCAGACTTGACAGACCATAACAACAATAGAGACACTGCAAAAAGAGAAAAAAATAGTTGGGAAACCCAGGGAGGCAATCTGTGGCAAAGAAAACTGAAATGATAACAGCAATAATATTACCACTTGGTGACGGCTTCAGCTGAAATACTGTACACGTAGCAAATATTATACTAAGTCTTAGCTTCTTTATGCTGTCCATCTCATTATGTAAACAGACTTTTCCCAATGCAGTTATGCTGTGTGTCTTTTATGTGTTTGTATAAGCAAGTAAGCATCGAAGTGGAGAGAAAAGTAAACGTGTTAGAGGACCGAGATTAAAACCCACACTGATAGATAAAAATGCTTAGGAGCCTTTCAGATGCACACACTGTTTAAAAAAGGGACAAGAGCGGCTGAAACATGCAGAAACTTCTCTTTAGGAAGACCTGTGTTGTAATTCCATCTGTCATGCACGAGTTGTCTGTACCTACTTATCCTTGCAGTTTATTGGTTTATGACCAATAATTATATGTAGAAGCATGACTGATGTATATTTTAGTGCCATCAAAACTCCAGTATTAAATGTTTTAAGTACAAATGTAATTTAACTGCAGTAAAACAATAAAAAAAAGAATATTGTTGTGGTGCTTTTTTTCTGTTAAGCAATGACAAAGAGGAACAAAGTCTTCACGCTGCTTTTGCATTTTCCCCCTCTTTGTCACAAAAACATATGCAAACATTCAGCACTAACAGGAAGAGGAAGGAACAAGCTTTGGATTGGCTTGACTATGGACTCTGAACATGGCTGGCAGTGGACAGATGGAAAGCCCTTCCGCTATCTAAAATGGGATGCCGGTAAGTTGTCTGATCATTCATCGTCTGAGGAGTAAAAAGGTTTACTGAGCATTATGAAAAGACCGAGGGTTAGTAGTCAGAACACATTTCAGTTGTAACATTTGATAGAAAACTTGAAATAAATTTGATCATGTTTCTCTCATTAAGTAGCTCATCCTGCTATCCTTGATCCTATTTCAAGTTTACATTTTTATTTAGCAAATGTTGAATGCCATTTGTTGTACTATTTCTAATCACATAGTTAAAATATTCCATGATTTAAAGGCATAATTTAGATTATTTATGTAGATTAAATGTAATATACAGCCACATATTGTTTAAGTTTTAAGAAAAATAATTAAACTCTCAGGTAGTCATGGAGTTCTATATTTGCTATATTAAAACTACTTAACTGTGGGACATTTGTAGGGCTGAACAAATTTACCATACTCTAATGTTAAATAAGTTGATGATGCAGCCTGTATTAATCCACCAATTTAGCAGTTATACTTAAGGTTTGCATGTTTGCATTTTGTCACAGATTGTCACTTAGCAATAAAGATAGTATGTTCCTGTGCGCTTCCAGGTCACATAGTTAGTCTGAAAAATGATTAGGCTGATCAGCCGATGATGGAGATTAATACAGATAACATCTTCCCCCAGCCAATTTTCTAGTTTATAAATCATTTAATGGCTTAGCATCAAAGTATTTTTAAAATCCGATGTCATTATATCAACTCTTCAGACCACTCAGGTCTTTTACCCCTAGACTAGAATTAGAACCAAACTCAAAGAAGCAGCTTTTAGTTTCTATGCTCCTCTAATCAGGAACAAAATTCCACACCACTGCAAAGCTGCTGAAATACCAAGTTCTTTTTAGTCAAGGCTAAAAAAGCAATTTATTTAGAGTTGCCTTCGACTAGTTAACTATTAATAGCTGGAATGTCATAACTGTAGTATGTTTTAATGTTCTTTATGCTTCTGATATTGTTTTCTATTTTTATTGTTGTTTTATTGCTGCTTTTATCGGATCCCCTATTCACCCAAAGCACCTTCAATTGCTTTGTTGCTGAAAGTGTAGTATACAAATACATTTGCTTTGCCTTGCCCAATGTAATTTTATCAACAGAACACAAGTCGTTTCGCTGAGATGACATCATCAAACATCATGTTCTCGTTTGAAAATGAAGATCTGTAATAACTGTCAACATTTGCAAAGTCAAAAACTATTTGCAGTCAACTGAAAGCTGTCACCAAATGCTTGGAGGATGGATTGCTGTTAAACCAGTGATGCAAAGCAAGTGGCCAGATTTCCTCAAATATACAACAAATGTTTTCAACAACTGCCATAAAAATCCAAGATAAGCTGCATTCATCACTAGGACTTTTTGAATTTGAATCTGGCTTGATGAATTCGTTTTTATCTGTGAATATAAATTGACATTGTTTGTTTCATAAAGTCTCAAATTATAGATGGATACACACAATGTTCTGGTTTTAGCTGTTATGAATACCTAGTCAGGTAAAAATGAGGGATGTAGCTGTGAGTCTGTTTGCTCTACACATCTACAACGATGCTTTTACATTTGCACAACTTCTGGTCAGCACAACATAGGTCTATTGCAAGTAAGGAAATAATGAACTTAACTTGAGAAATGTAGCTATCCCTTTCTGGGTGGCTACAAGTGATGGTGCTATGATAGTGTGTGATGGTATGTTTTTATAATTTAGAAAAATATTGTATTGAAACATCCTCCTAGTGAGGTTTACATTTGACATAAATTATCATACTGTTTCAGGACACCCTCTTCATAATCCGGGACACAACTGTGCGCTACTCGACACCTCTGGGCAGTTCTTGTGGCAAAGTTCTGTCTGCACAAAGAAATTGGGCTACATCTGCTACAAAGGCGGAACCCTGCCAGCTCCTCCACAAAGTACTGGAAAATATTTTACAAGCCTACATTTTATAATGGCCTAGTCTCTGCATTGAACCTTTTGAGGATACTTCTTATGTTTGATATAATTCAGTCTCTGTACATTTGTTCTTTTGATCAGTTGAAGAGGGATTTTGCTCAAGCCCCTGGATCCCATACAATGGACACTGTTTTCACCTTCAGCGTACTGAAAAGTCATGGCCCGATGCTCTGACAGAGTGTCGCAAAGAGGGAGGCGAGCTTGTGAACATACGTAATGTGGAGGACCAAAGCTTTGTGATCTCTCAACTTGGATATGGTACAATATATTTTTATCACAATAACATAATATAATGTATTCTTTATTACATAGTAGTCTTTGCATAAGAAAACAAGTTGCCCTACTAAAGTCAAAATTCCTCACCACTTAACTCAGTTATCAATTGTCAAACACAAATTACCAAATAAGCCAGCCTGCCATAGACATTTTGTTAATTTGTGCAAGCATGAGCTCTTCACCCTTACATCTCATGTTTAGTGCACAAAAACACCACTACTACAAAAACAAGACAACTGGTCAACAGTTGCAGGAGTGACGAAAAACACTATGTGTCGGTCATAGACCAATAGTTTATTAACCTCTCCAAATCTAGAAGGCTTGTCATAATCCAGGTGGTACTCTCTTCATTTTTATAAAGAAATGCTTGGCAAAATTATTTTAAACATATAAAAATTGGTATGCATTGATGATTCATTCTTTCATACTTACAGGTTTCATAGCTCCAAAATGTGATGATATGTGCCTTTTGAGTCAAAATATTTGCATTTTCTGTATGCTTCCTGATTTTGGCCAGGGTAATATTTAATTAAAGCTATATGCTATAGCCAGTATGAGAAAAAACTATGGCAACTAAAATCAACCGGCATCATTCAGTCTGCTTTAGTAAAATAAATCACTCTGCAAATGGTGTCCTTCGGATTAGGTTTAAAATGCTACTGAATCTACTAACCTCTGACTCAAATTATATGTAAGGACATGTATTGACCTAAAGGCCATGCTGTTTACCATATTTAAACTGTATTTTGCTTTCGATAAGGATGAGGAGAAAACATGCAAATTTGAGAATTATTATTTCCATATATGATATCTCAAAATAAAAGATGGCATGATTTCACTTTTTATTGCTATAGCATCCAATGATAAGCTTTGGATAGGGCTGAATGACAGAACCACTGAAGGATTATTTGACTGGAGTGACCACACCACTGTCACATTCACAAGCTGGGAGTTTGGGGAACCAACAGTGGGCTCTGATGAGGAAGACTGTGTTCTCATAAAAGGAGAGGTATGGAGCATATACACTGCATATACAGTATGTATATAACTATGTGCATATATATATATATAATCTGAATGATTGAGAATTTAGTTTGATTTTTTTGTCTGTTGCACCGGCTTACTCATCTCCTTTAAATGTTGTTTTTTGTGGAATTTTGATTTTCAGTATAGTTTCATTTTTTGTTAAATTTTAAATTTAAATTTAATTTTGTTTATTTTACTTTTTGAACAGCCTAGAAAAGACAGACAAATAGATATATCACGGTGTAATACATTTATGACAACACATTGGAAAAGAATAGTATTTTACCTCTTAAACTATCAAGGTTATAGGTGCAATCCTACATATTCATACAATGTTTTCCTTCCACGCTAATTTAATTCCATACCAGATGTTTAGTTTCTGCACATTTCCTGGTATACAAAAATGTTTTCTAAATTATTTACAATTATTCTCAAATATTGCATCTCTTTTTAAAATCATTTTTACTTACCCCTATTTCTATTTGTTCTGCTCTTGCTCCCATTTTAGAATTTCAAATTTTCTTCTTCTTAGATCAATAAAGTATTTTTTAACTGAATTCAAAATTGGGTCAGATAATAGATAAATATGTAATTTATATATATATATATATATATATATATATATATATATATATATATATATATATATATATATATATATATATATATATCTTTGCTTTTTGCAGAACGGTAACTGGGCAGACTTTCCATGTGATGAAAAGCATGGATTTATTTGTATGAAGCAAAGTTCCACTGAAAGAACTGGACATGAAGTAGAGATGAACATTGGCTGTCAACCTGTAAGTGAATTATGAATAAGATTTGTAGTATATTATCACGTTACATGAAAATGAAACAATATTACCTCATACGATCACAAGAAAGAGACAGGAAATCAAAATTTTTGATTCTAATCCATGTCTCAATTTTTAAGGGTTGGAAAAGACATGGCTCGTTTTGCTACTTTGTGGGCACTGAGACAAAGACCTTTGATGAAGCTAAAGAAGACTGCAAGGCTTCAGGCTCCTACTTAGCTGATGTCTCAAATGGGTAAGTGTTCTCATAGTTTTTAATTACCACTCCATAGATATATATTAGTTATAAAAATGTTCCTACCAATACAGAGTGATATGAACTACAAACAGATATTCAGGAACATTTTGAATCCAACCATAGGACATCAAGTCCAACAAAACCCCTAAAAACCTATTTAGTATGTTTTAAAATAAGTTTGTAATAATTGTGGAAATGTCTCAACCACCCTGTTTGTGGCCAGTGCTAATTTGCAGTTTTCTCCAATTTGAAACCTGCCAGTTGGACATTTTTTCTGATTCACATTTGGACTGCAAACAGCAAAAAATAAAATAAATAAAATAAATAAAAATGCAGTAAGGTCTTTGATGGGGATATTAGTATTGAATTCAAAAGAGAAAGAATTACATTATGCACAATTAAGTGACAAAAATAAGTCCATGGCCTTTGTCGACATTTTTTTACTTTAATGAGATCAAATTGCATTCTGTTGGACATGTTTATAAATCAAAAAAGGGGTGAGTACATGAAGAGTTTTTTTATTCAGTATCTGTCCTCCTGATCACTGATCAAAGCCAATACTGGATAAATTGACCAATTTCAATCTGTTGTTGCTTAATAGGTGCAGACAAATGTTTACAGTGGGGCCACCATCAACACATTGTGCTTCCTTTCTAGCAAAGCTTAACAATGAATGTATTATTTTTCATAAATATCTACAGAGTGGATAATGCGTTCCTTGTAAGTCTGGTGGGAATGAGGCCAGAGAAACACTTCTGGCTTGGTCTCTCTAATCAGATGAACATCGAGGTCTTTGCCTGGACCAATACAGAGTTTGTGAGATTTACTCACTGGAATTCTGGAATGCCAGGTATGGATCTGTATCAAATTCAATGTTTAGCTTAAGGCATATAAAGCAGAAAACAAACAAATGAACACTAGCAAACAAAGAATAACATGTTCCACAAATTATTTAGGTAGCCTACAAGGTTGTGTTGCTATTGCAACTGGGTTTTCAGCTGGACTCTGGGACATACTGCCTTGCAGCAATAAGGAGAAATACATCTGCAAGCACATGGCAGAGGGGGTAACAGCAACAGTACCACCCCCAACTCAAACTCCTCCCAAGTGTCCAGAAGGTTGGAATCCAGTGGGAACAAGAAGTGTTTGTGCAAAGGTAAAAAAGGCTTACTTAGTGACAGCCAATGACAAGAAAAAGATTATATCCTCTGAAAAAACAAGATTTTATAGCCGCAATGTCTTTGGCATAAACGTAACAAATCCAACACATTGACAGTCAAATATATGAATGTGCCAAGATGTTATGTAGATAGACTGTGTGCATATTAGATCTCAAGTCTATGAATTGCGTTGTTTCTCAGATTTTAATATTAATTTATGAATATGGTACATGCCCTGCTAAGGACTGGCGACGTGTCCAGGGTGTACCCTGCCTCTCGCCCGTTGACAGCTGGAGAAAGGCACCAGCCCGCCCCCCGCAACCTCTTAAGGATTAAGCGGTTCAGAAAATGGATGGAATATGGTACATTTTCACGTTTCTGCTTAGGTAACTCTTTTTTTGTTCTTAAGTTTTTCACAGGGCCACGATCAGAGGAGAAAACCTGGTTTGAAGCAAGAGATTACTGCAAGACCATAGGAGGAGATCTTTTAAGCATCCACAGTGCTACTGAACTGTTGGCTGCAAGGTATTTACTAAAACATATCACTGCACAATGATGCCTGAGAAGTTCACCAATTTTTTTAAACGGCAACGCCCATTTAAAAAATTACTTATTGATTCCAAAATTTGCTGTATATGAGTTCCACTTTTAGAGCAGTAAACTATCATCTAATATGTAACTAAATTTGACTCTGGGAAAATAACAAACCACCCCTCCCCCACTACCAGGAGTAATAAATAAATGAATAAATCAATAAAAATAACAAAATTAACAGAACAAATAAACATAATTTGAAATTTTCTCCAGCACATGTACTACCCAAATAAAAAGACGATGAATAAATGTTCTTAAGTTGTAGTTATGGTTACTTACTTACTTGTTATGGTTATGGTGTTGGCTTGTTAAAATCTTTCATTTATCTTGAATGTGATTTCAAGTAACTGAGTTAACGTTTATTAACATTTGTCCCATAACTGTATTGTTTATTTCTATTTATCAATTTGTTATTTCATTTCAGTCCCCCTCACACATTTTGTGATTCTATCAATTTCGGTTTTGTAAATCAACAAAAGTATTCATGATATCTTCTTCAGTGCAAACATGACATAGTGACTACTTAACTCTGAAATGACATGTAGAAAATATATTATCCTAAAGTAGCACTATGGAGTCAAAAGGGTCTTTGAGGTAAATGGGTTTACCCACAGTTAATTGTGGTTTTACTCATGCATTGAAGGAAAGCCTTTACATATTTATGAATATGTAGTGAGGACAGAATCGCTAAATGTGTGCAAAGACAAGCAATATTCAGTTTAAATGGATTAATAAAAAAAAATAAAAAAACATCTGCGGAAAGCTAGTGACAGTTATGTCAAAGGAGACGTGAGGTCTTCACAAAACAACAATACAAATTAAAAAGGTCAGGGATACAACAGATTGTAGACTTCACAATATATTTTTATTTTTATTTTCCATTTAAAGTCAATTTCTCTACAGACCAATTCTGATAGTTATGTAAAGTTGTCTGTAAAGAAGGTCTAGTCACAACCAGCACCCCACAACACCCACCAAATACCTTTTTTTAAAGTGTGTGTAGAAGGTGCAGTTGTTTTGTAAATCTAGTGCAGAAACGAGGAAAAAATTGAACAGATGCAAAAAATTGTGAGAGATTGCAACGTTTTGTGAATTCCTCCATTCATTTAAACAGCGTTGAGAGTAAAAGAAGTAAACCACAAATCTTTTGCTAGACTTTTAGTCTAGATGTTCAAAACCTTTGACCAAAAATGTTAACATAATTAAGACAAACTAATTAGTCATTTAAAAACGGATTTTGACTGACAGATTAATTGGTTGTGTTTTAATCTGGTTTATGAATGTACCAGCAAAGTAGTTAGGCTACAGTGTCTCCTGTTAGGTAGAGACTAGAGAAGACACACCAACTTCCAAAGTGAAAATGATAGAAAATGATTTTCACAATTATCATTATTTTGAGGCACTGTAGATTTTACTACATGTGTCAAAGGGAGGATAAAAGCAATTATTTTGCTTCTACTGGGTTCGTCACTCTTGACATCTCTCTTGTACCAACATTTAAACAGTTTTTTAAGAAATACAGCCAAAAAATTGTGTAAATGTGTTCCTGCTGCAGAGGTGGAAAGGCTTGGATTGGACTTCATATTGAAGATCCAAATGTTGGTTATGTATGGAGTGACGGAAGTGCGGTTAGTAATTTCCTTTACCAAATACTAGTTTGTTGCATTTTAGTCGACACGTATAAAGTCAAATTAACTGCTTTTGCTATTTACTTTTCTTATAGTTAAACTTCCAGCACTGGCAGGACGGTGAACCAAACAACTTTAACAATGATGAATCCTGCACTGAATTTGTGATGTACGGCTGGGATGACTCTGGCTCCTGGAACGATCGGCACTGTGAAAGTTACAATGACTGGGTCTGTCAAATTCGAGCAGGTAGAGACAAAAAAACAAAAATATAAAAGATATATAATCTTTTCTAAGGAAGTTGTTTTTGGTTCAGTTCGTTTTTAAAGATAGTGATATAACGATACAAAAGGTTACTGAAATTGATTCATTGCAGTTATAAAAAAAAACAATTACCTTCTGTAAACGTTGGCAAAGGAATCTGATGTTATAGTTAATAAGGACATGCTCTCAACCGTCCAAATTTTTCTAAAACGTTTTCTAAAACAGGCATCAGCTCTTTCTTAACAATGTTAACTTTCTTTCTGCTCCCACAGGGTTAACTCCAAAACCACCTCCCAACAATACAGTAACGGGTGAGATTACATTGACTGTTCCCCTCAAAATGAAAGGGCTGAATATTTCAGACATACAGGGATGAAACATTTAACTCATTATATTATTTCAAGGCTAATAAAAAGTAGAATATAGATTTATTATATTTTCTCACACAGAAAACTACTAAGTGCCATCAAATTGAATAACACTATAAGTGATTTTAGAAATTATTTAATAAAATATTTTTAACATTTGGAGTTGTTTTACTCTATTGTATTAAGAATAGAATAGAACAGAACAGAATATAATATAAAATAACTTTTAAAAAAAAGATTCTAAGAAATGTGCAAAAGTTTAACACTAACCTAAAACATACTACTTACAAGGATTTTAATTTATGTGTAACCAAAAGCAGAAACTTAAACTTCTGAATGGATTTTTCTTTTCTTTGGGACAAGTACCAAGAGCTTTCGCTCTAAATTCCGAATATCCAAGTGAACCACGCGAAATAAATGGTTTGGATTATTATTTTTTTCTGTTCTAACAATGTTTCTTGGCAGTTGATCTTACACGGTTGGCTTTTTTTCCCCAATGTAGTCATTGCACTGTGGGTTGAGCAGTAGACTTGATTGTGAAGGTTGCAGTGTTTAAAAAGGTCCAAAATCCTGGCTGAAAAACACCAATGAGCTTTTAGTGGAGGCAATTTGTTGGATGAATCTCCCTACTAAGATAAGTAAAAATGTCGACTTTGGATGCATTTTTTGCAGACAAATATCAAAACGAGATTCAGTAAAAATAGGCAATATATTTCCTTTCTTAGGGACCAAACTGTATTCTCAAAGATGGCAATACTTGCCAGCACAAAGCAAATTTTGTCAGAGACTACCTCCAGTATTTGGGAGCAGAGGATTCCAGATGTCTTTGTTTTTTAAATTGTCAAAATTTCTCTTCCAAGTCTCTCTTATCAGAATAAATAATACCACAACAAGTTAATAGCAAAATAAGCGAGGATTTGGAGAACATAAACTTAATATACTGCTTAACCCATGATAAAAAAAATCCTTACAAATCTGTGGGCATAGAGAGGTAAATAAAGACTTTTAAATAGTAGAATACTTCCATTGTTACATACATTTTTACACACAAAAAATAGGCAATAACTACAGGCAATTTTATTTGTATTGCACACTTTCAACCCAAGGTAATTCAAGATGCTTTACATGATTTGGTGGTAAACAAATAAACACAAAAAACACATTATAAAAACATGGAAAATAAAAACAAAGCAATTCAGACATAAGAGACTATCTAGGTGAAATATTACTAGTTTCAGAAAAGGAAATGAGCAGGTAAAGCTTGTTTACTTTGTTTAAATAATCAGCCAAACATGCAAGCCAAATGTTTCCTTACTTTTTATGATGAATTAGTAACTTGGGTGGTAATGACACATCTGAAAATCTTTACAGAATTCAACACCACAGAAGATGGTTGGCTTCAGTGGAGAGGGAAGCAGTATTTCCTAAACATGATTACTAAGTCTATGGAAGAGGCTCGTGAATTCTGCAAAAAAAAACGTGGTGACTTAGCATCAATTAATAGTAAAGAGGAAAGCATTTTCTTATGGAAACAGGTAAGCATAGTCAGTTTACCACACATCACATTTAAATGCCCACATGCCTGTTCAAAGACAGCATTGATCCCCCCCTGCAGATAGCAAGAGGCTATGGATCATGGTATATAGGTTTATCAGTGGATCTTGATGGCTCATTTTGGTGAGTATTATTGCATAATCAAATTATATTACACATTTGTTTCAGAGAGCAAAAATTGACTTAAGGACTACAGACTTCTTAATCACTTAAATATATATTAGGTGTTTTGTAGCATTAATGCAAACAGCTAACATGCATAATAGCAAAAGTATAGTTACCTAAATGTAAAGGTTTTTCTTTATAATTTTTAGGTTAATGTCTGTTTTTATTTGCATATGAGTTATCTTCTGTAATTTAACTTAACTGTGTAATCATCATAGAAAAGCATATAGATGATGGAAATATTTCAAATAAATGTTAAAATGATATTCAAAGGGATATTATGTGCAAATGTCACTTTTGTCATCCTTTTGTGTTTCCATTTGGGTCTCTGATGAATAAACATGATTACAAACCATCATTCAATTTTTTGTTAATTTTTGCTGAGAGAAATGTGTTTCTACAAGCCGTTTGAAAACGTGCTTTATTGTTGCGTCACAACAAGCAGAATCAGCATAAAACTGCCCCTCACCTGTCAACCCCTCTCTTTTCAATTTCCGCCCAGCAATTCCAGTTTTATCCCATTCTCGAGTGTGATAAACCTGCAGCATAGTACCAAGATGGGTGTGCATAGTTTGTAACCACTAGTTTGCATAAAAGTGACAGAGCCCCCTGGAGTGCAAAGAACTTCATTAACATGACAGATCATAGACCTTTAAAAAGGCATTATATGTCCACTTTTGAGATTTTACTTGCACAATTATTTTAATAGATAATAATCATTAAATGTTAGATTAGATCGTTTATACGGTATTTTCAGTGATAAAAATAGATTAGTTTTAGGGTGGATGGCTAGTAAGAACATGGCCAAGAGAAATATGGACTTTTGCCATTTTGAAACAGCCCAAATGTGAAGACTGTCAGTGTTTGGTATTAACGGTAGTCTAAAAGCCCTTCTCTGTGACCAGGGAGAGTTAGCAAACAAGACAAAAATCTTGTATGTATCCCCTTTATGTTCCAAAGCCATTAGATTAAATTACAAGAATACAGTATAAGAAATTCTGTTCACTAAATATATATTATTCAAATGGTCTGTGTGTACTACCAGGTGGATGGATGGTACTCCAGTGACATATCAACGATGGGATGAAGATCAGCCTGATTCTAATGCCTTTGATAAGAACTGTGTTACTATGGGTTATCATATGGGTAAGTATGAATGTCACAAATATTCAGATTTAGAAAAGCATTAATATTAAGCATCATATTATTATATTAACATGATGCTCAAAAATAAGGATACTACTCAGTGAATCTTTGCTTTTGCTCATAGGGTATTGGCTTACTTCTAATTGTGGAAAAGAGGCTCCGTTTATATGTAAAAGATCAAATTCACCACATGTCAACACCACTGTACCCCCGACATTGCCTCCCAAAGGTGGATGCCAACCCACATGGACAAAATTTGGCACAAAGGTAAAATAAATAAAAATTATATGTATACTTAGAATTTGAACCTATACCAGCAGTCTGCCAGTCTTCAAATGCCACTGTCCTGTATGGTGCCACACCTGTTGATGTGTCAATAAGGTAAGTTAGCCACTTCATTCAGGTGTGCTGGAACATGGCTGTATCCAACAGTTGCAGGCCTATTGCTTTAATGGAGGGTACACAGAATTTAATTTGGCAGCATTCCCACTACCACCCATCAGTTCCTGTGAATTTATGACATATAGCCAGTGTTGTATATAACGCATTACAAAGTAACACATTACAGTACTCTAACTACTTTTTACATAAAATGTGCAACTTAAATCGTTGGTTTCGTGCATTAAGCAATCAGAAACGTCGTTATTCGTTTTAAAAGGTAATCCATTATTTTGGGAACTTCTCTGAGTAAGGAAATGAACATCCCGACTGCGGCCTGCTTTTTATCAGACAGTAAGACTTGGCCTGTGTGCCACCTGTGGATGTATCAGTGGAGCTTAAGTATTGTGTCAGTGCCCTGCTCCTCGACCCTGTGTGTGTGTGCATGTGTGTGTGTGTGTGTGTGTGTGTGTGAGAGACCCTTTTAGAACTCCTGTTAAGATGGCTGAGTACAGCTTTGCATCGTGGAAGTATGCACATTTTTTTCAATTTGTCAATGCAAAGGAAAAGAACAGAGCTTCTGTCGACCACTATTTGAAATAGTCGATTGCTGATTGTCTTTTCTGTTACTGTTATCGGGCAGAGTTAATTTAGTTAGATAATATTATTCAACGTTATTCATTACGGTATTCATTGTCACGACTTCTCGGTACATTCATAGAATGCCGTGTCTGCTAATTAAGTTGCAGCATGTGTGAGGCGCTCCAAACTGGCTTTTCATTTTGGTAACTGTTACGGAAAAATCCCATATCAATGTAGATAAAGATTTGGCTGATTCAATCTCCATTGGAGTTTTAAAGATATTTATTAGGATCTGAACAGGAACCCATCTCTCGGGTAAAATTGCTCAAGCTAGACAGAAGTGTGTTCCCTCTCTCTAAGCCCTGTGAAGTTATCTCAGAGTGAACTGTTCCAGAGAAATAACAATGTCTCTGCGTCCTTCAGTTAAGCCAGAGTAGGTAAGGGGTAAATAAGTCTCCTCAAACTTCAGTCTCTAAGTCCAAAGCATTATGCTAAAGTATACTCACTGGATGCCTTTACTAATAATTACTAATCACTAAACAGGACTAATTTTGAAATAAGTTTCCCATTATAGTAACGCATAAGAACTCTTACACATTACTTTTATGAAAAGGTAACGCTGTAACATAACTGATTACGTTTAGTTGATAGTAACGATGTAACCTAATTAACAAATTGACAAAGTTACTATACACAACACTGAATTTACCCATACTTGAAGTTGTGGCTTCTAAAGCTATTCATTTAATATTAGTTAAAAAGAACAAGAACATGATCAAACAGAAAGCACATTTTGAGAAAGTGAGACTATATTTTCAAACTCATACACCTACCACCTTTGACAATTGTGAATGCCCCCTGCTGGCTTGGGTGGCTTAAGCCACTGCATATCCTGCCTTTGTGTTGTCCTGGCTCTGGCATGCAGTTTGTGTAATAAGGATTTTTATTTGGAATATATTATGTATAATTTTAACAATTAGCCTGGTTCTGTTCCACCATAACTCAAACATGTTTTGTTGCCAACAGTGTTACAAAATAATAAGTGACCGTAAGACCACTTGGGAAGATGCAAGAACGCAGTGCATCAATGTTGGAGCCAGTTTAGTGTCAATTCCGACTAGACAAGTGCAAGGTTTGCTCTTATATTAATAATTATACCTAAGAAAAAAATACTTCTGTAACATTTAGTCAGAAAAAAATGCTAAACTTTTGACTTTTTCTGCTTTTGAACTTACAGCATTTTTGATAACCAGAATGCTTGCTGATGCACAAACAGATCTATGGATAGGATTAAACAGTTTAAAACAAAATGGTTTTTATTGGACTGATGGAAGAATACGAAAATACACCAACTGGGGTTATTCTGTAAGTATAGTTTCAGTTGTATTACTGTGTAAACACTGTAAATAAAAATTCCCAACTGTTTCAAGAATAAATGATTGTAAATAGAAACTTGTACATTTAAAAAACAACAACACATGTTCTGTCAACTTTTGTTTTAAATGCACCATAATGTGAATGCAATGTGAGAATGAAAAAGCACAATAGTGTCCATGCAATAAATTGTGTTTTTGCTGACCTCTAGAGACATAAGATACATTGACTGTGATGTATAAAGGGGTACATTTTCCTTAGGTATGAGTGTGTGCATGCATAGTTTTTTATCCTGTCTGTCTCTGTGTTGCCGTGCGATGGACTGGCAACCTGTCCTGGGTGTACCCCGCCTCTTGCCCGTTGACAGCTAGAGATAGGCACCAGCATCCCGCGACCCCTTGAGGATTAAGCGGTTTAGAGAATGGATGGATGGATGGGTGGATATATAAAGGGGTTATTGTCTCCTTGTTTATCTACTCTGGCCTGCAAGATATTGCCAGTGTTGGTTAGGAATAATGAAACCAAATAAAATACTCATAGGCATCTGCTTTTACCCTTTAGAAAACTCAACGGCTTCCTGGATCATTTTATCAAAGATGGAATGAGGTAATGAATAACAATAGTAATAATAATAGTAATAATAATAAGTAAATAAAAAATTAATAAATATATTGTTCAATATCACTTACATATTTTTCATTTTTTGTTTATTATGAGTTTAAAGATAAGTATAAGGTTTAACTGTAATTCTTATCACTCATAATCAGGATGACTGTGTGCTGATGTCCCACGCTTCCGCATTTGGGATTGGTAAATGGTTGACCAAGTCCTGCAATGACTCAAACGGATACATCTGTCATAAAAGTATCAGTAAGTTCAAGCTTTTGCTGGTTTAGAAACGTTTTCAGGTTAAAAACGATCACCAGCATATGCCTAAAAAAGAAGCTTGTTTTTGCTTTGCTTCCAACAGAGTCAGAGTATCCAGATAACTCAGATCCAATCGATCCTAATAGATATGTGTTCCTGGGAAATGACAGCATCAAGGCTGTGACTCAAAATCTGACTTGGGCCGATGCCAAGAAACACTGTGAGAGTGATAACTCCAACATTGCCAACCTACGAACCGAGTGGACAAATGCCTATGTTGAGTTACTAGCTTTGACTCTCAAAGCTCCTCTCTGGATTGGACTTAACAAGGAGGAGGTAAAAACATGCAAGGAATCTTAAACACAGGGAGCCCAGAAACTTATGATCTCCAACAACCTGATTGAGCAGGAAATACATCTTAAAATGACCTTTCTGTCATATGTTAAATACGTTTTTTTATTTTATTATTTAACAATTTTATTTAGATATATATTGCGTTTGCTCATTCAAGTTGGGGTTTTCCATCATGCTTAAAAGAAATCATTTTCCTAATACGAGATCTGTCTTTGCTTTCAGACTCAAGGTTATTTTAAGTTTGTTGATGGTTGGCACCTGACTTCCAGCAACTGGGCCGAATATGAACCAAGCAGGGACAAACCATGTGTGTTTGTAGACGTGGATGGAAAATGGCGGACAGCTTTCTGCAACCAGACGATGAATAGTGTCTGCATACGTTCACCAGGTAGGATTCAAAGGAAATTATCAATTCTTTCAGCCACGACGAGTCTTCCAAATCAACAACTTCCAAGTCCTTCAAACATGTTTGCCACATTATTTGATTTCTTAAGTTTGGACAGTTTGAATATATTAGCAGCTATCTTTCGGTACCAATTGTAGGTATATTGCAGGTATATATAGTGGGACAAAAAAGTGTTTGGCACCCACCAATGGTGCAAGTATTTGCACTTAAAAAGATGAAAGGGGTCTGTAATTTTTTGACATACTGTGAGCGACAGAATGTAAAAGAAAATTCCTGGTCTTCTCAATATGTGCCTCTCTGTAACAGATCTTAAACACTTATTATTTCTCAGTCTGGACTCTCAGAAATATAGGACACAATGGGAATCAAATTGGAGATGCTAGATGCACATACTGCCAGTATTCGGAGGCTAATTTGTACTGCCACAATTAGGGATAGTAAAAAAACACATGACAACTCAAAAACAGCACACAAAAATACAACCAAAAAAACAAAACAAATAACCATACATCTACTGCATATAAGCATAGGATTGTTTTTTTAAATGAATTTTTATTTATATAAGAATCAATGCTCCCTTTTCTAGATATTCCACCAATAGAATCCACAGTATTTCCTGGACACTGCCCTGAAGATACCCAGGAGTGGTTTCAGGAAAGCTACACCTGGCTGCCATATAAAGGCAACTGCTATTTGTTTGTCACAGATGAAATAGAATGGGCAGATGCAGCCAGCAGCTGTGTAAGACATGGTAAGAACATTGTATTTAAAATGATCTGTGTAATTTAATATCAGAAAAACTGTCTGGTAAGTGCTGAAACGTTGCTACAACTAGATTATTTTTATTGGTAAGGTGGAGTCCTGGCAAGTATTGAAGATCCTTCCGAGCAAAAATTTATCTACAGCAACATACAACAATTTAAAGACAGCCACACCTCTTTCTGGGTTGGCCTGTTTAGGACACACAAAGGTAAGACAACTTTTTGGAGTCTTTTTATTCTGTTGTAAACTGTTTTTTAAAACCAATTTTACTTGTCATTTTAAGAATGTATGATTTATTGCTACATATTAAGGCCTCTCGGGGTTTTAACTAAGCCAACAGGAATATAAGATATCCCTATATGCTGATGATGCGATCCTCTTCTTCATTTGAGAATGGTAGTTCTTGCTTATATAAGGAAATATACAGTCTTTATTGAATTTTGTCACTAGGGACATGGCAATGGCTAGATAAAACAGTCCTTGACTATACCAACTGGGCTGAAGATGAGCCTAATTCTGATTTTGGAGCCATCAAAACCACAAATGGGACATGGAGTTCAGGCCACAGATGGAATGACAGACCATATATCTGTGAAACACCCAAACGTAAGCTTCTTTATGATTCTAAAGGCATACTTACACACAGTATGAAGTCATATTCAATACTCTTTCAAACAATAAGGGTCAAAAACACAAGTTTAAAACATTAACATAGAAAGCAAAAAAAAAATAATCTAAATTATTTATCATCCTCTATGTCATGTATTCTTACTACTCTGCCAGTTAAAGGAATAGTTTTTTTATCAGGACCTTATTTTTAGCTAATATTATGTTCATTTACTCACCCAGACAAGTTTGGAGATACTTAGAGCCGTTTAGCAGGACTTTATTTTGAGTCGCGATCAGTGTATAACCGTATAATGGGAGTCAATCAGGGCAGGAGTTTGCCGCCTGTAATAAAACAATATCTGCCCCAAAACGCCTTCATTTAACATAGTTTTTTTTATGAATAGTTAGCGATAATTACAGTGAGTTCAAAACAAAGTGTTTATTTG
Source organism: Apricaphanius iberus (assembly GCA_028564705.1). NCBI lineage: Eukaryota > Metazoa > Chordata > Actinopteri > Cyprinodontiformes > Aphaniidae > Apricaphanius > Apricaphanius iberus. Next base: position 3,193,143 of record JAPXFQ010000338.1, read on the forward strand.
TTTAGTGCTGGGATAAATTAAGAGGCAATAATACAACTAGACTACGGCACGATTAGAATTACGTCACTGACATGCTCCATCATGGTTGTAGTCTGAGCGGGACTTTCTCTCTGTGCTCTAGAGAGATCGGTTAGACAGAACTGGCTACTGCAGACATCAACATGGTTCATGTTTCCAAATTGCTCTAACCAAATGATCAGTTGGACTAACTTCATCTTCTACAGGCTCCCTTTCCGCAACCAACAGACACAATAGCTGTAACGCCGGCGGGTGCAACGTCATTGAAATCCCAGGTTATTTTACGTTGGAACGTTGATATCGGTTACATTAAAAGCCTGTAAAAACCCCTGATGCTAATATCTTAGCATCTCCGAAATGTTTTGAACTCACAGGGGAATATCCCTAACTATTTATAACAACACATGGTTAAATAAAGGCGTTTTGGTGCAGGTAATGCCTTATTACCGGCGGCAAACTCCTGCCCTGATTGACTCCCATTATATGGAAATAAGCAGATCTCGACTCGATATAAAGTCCTGCTAAACGGCTCCAAGTGGCTCGAACATTTTCTGGGTGAGTAAATGAAAACAATATTAGCTAAAAATATGGTCCAGGTTGAGAAAAAAAACTTTTCCTTTAAGTGAAAAGATACATCACATAATACAATAACCTATAACCTTGTTTTAGAAGCTTTAAGACCTTTTTGTGTACACTTTGTTTTTTTTTCTTGTAACTGTGTTTTGTGTGAAAAAGCAAAGGTTTTGTTTGCAAGAACAAAATTAATATTACACGATATTCATATATATTGAGAAACTCCTAAAATTCAAGTGAGGTCATTATGAATAGCATACTTTATATGATACAGAGAGTAAGTTTTCAGTACAGATTCATTATTTAACCCTTTTCTCTGAACAGTTATGATCACAGATCAAGCTTCGAAGTCACGTAAGTTAAATCTTTTTATCTCTGTGATTTCTGCAACTTTAATTCTACTTTAATTCTTATCCTTCAATTGTTATTTCTGTCTATTTGGTGCATGTGCAGAGACTAAAGACAGCAATGATCCACGCAGTCGTGTTCACACAAGTTTGTTGGTTGTGCTGCTTATTGCCATCATCTCCTCGCTAACAGCTGTTGGCATCTTCCTCTACAAGAGGTCTCCTCGTCCCTTCCCCACCTTTGACAATCCACTCTACTTTGATGGGGAAAAATCTCAGCCTGATGTGGTCGACACCAATAAACTGATTGAAAATGCTGAAATCTCAAAAATCTCTTCAGAAAACCCAGAGCCCATTTTAACTCTGTGATTTAGGACTTTGCAGATATTGAAATTGTACTGTATAAATACAATGACCCTTCAGTATTTCATTTTTACTGCATACAATAAATATTCAGTAATTTAACAATAACTGTATTTGTTCTTTCTCTTTCCATGGCTGAATGTATATATTGGCTAAATGTGAGGCTCATTTTCTAGATGCTGTTTATTGCTTTTACTGTTTGAATGTAAGTTGGAGGATACTGGCTGTCAATATCAAAAAAGATATTAAAGCTTTCACAATAGTATGTCTTTTTTTTTTACATTTCCATATATGTTTGGATGGATCAAAGTCAATGTTGTAATTAGTAATTTCTTAGAAACACTAATTTTAATCCTGCATGAAGGAAACAAAAAAGGCTCAAAGTTTCTTTCCACCATTACCAAAATAAAGGAATTCACCAGAATTGATGTCCTTAATTTAGACAAAGACATTTTCATAAGGCAAGGCAAGGCAATTTTATTTCCATAGCACAATTTCAACACAGGGTAATGAGAGGTGCTTCACATGATTAAAAATTGCAACACAGCATAAATATATTTGGTGGTCAAAATACAAGAAAGCAATTACAATAAGACAATAGTCAAGACAATACAGCAATGTAAGTACAAGCAGCTAAAAATACTGTTTGTATTCACTACCTAATCTCGCTAAAAAGCTCACAGTTCTTCCCTCCACGAACTGATCTTGCTGAAAAAGCTCACAGGAAAGATAAGATTTCCTATCAACTGCTGTTGACTTATACCTAATTCAGACTGAATGTAATAAGACTGGTTACTAAAAGATATAAAAATCTATGTAATAATTGAACTTTCATCATGACTGTGCTCTAAAGTAGGAGACTACTTTGTATGAGCCGACCCCTTTTTTCAGACTACCACATACTACCACAACCCAACATGCCTGCCTATGGACTGATTTTTTCGGTAAAGTGATGTCAGTCTCACTCCTCTCACTCACGCTACATAGTGGTCTCCACTGATAGGTTTGGCATTGTTATTGTGACGTGTTGTCATAGAGACTGGTAAGGCTTGGCTTTTAGTGAGTTCAAAACATTGCTGTGGAAACTAAAAGAATTAAAGAGCAAATATCAGGCCATGAAGGATCACAGCAAGTGGGGCTGACCACAAGCACTAGATATGCATTGCAGAAATTATGCACATTAAAGGTGAAAGGGCGGCGTGCAACAGAAGAGAGAGTGGGTGGGATAATGGCTCCAGCATTGGCATCTGTATTATCAGAAACTGGTGAGTGATGGCTTATTTTTGTTGGAACCTTTGCTGAGTCCAACGATGTCTTCGCCCACTGCTGTGTTCCTAAAATGGCCATGGCAACAAAACCAGATTGTTCTGGTCTGGTTGAGCTGGCCCTACTGGAAAAGTGGCAGTAGTGCAAGAAGGTCTAGAAGAACACAGACACATGCACAAGAAAAGCTTATAAAACAACCTCAAAGATTATACATATCTATGAATTCTGGTTTGAAATACAACCCCTTTGTGTCAAAAGACAACATTTTATATTTGTTAGCAGGCTTAAAGCAAATGTATTCCAAAACTGAAAATGAATATTGAAAGTGAAATACAAATTTGCCTTTTTGCTTAAATTTTTAACATACACTCTGTTAAGGACAGTGTTGGTAGTAATGTAATTACCGGCCTCCGGTTGCAGTGCCGTTACCGTTACTGGAGATGTAAAGTGGCGCTTTACTGCAATGTGGTTGAATGAAGTGCAGCGGTGTCAGGCTTTCTGACAACCACACTTTAGCTGCAGGGAGAGAGCAGGTGTCACCCTGATTGTAGGGAGGGCGATTACCCTTAAGCCTAGTTTATACTACTCCAACAGCACATTTCCACGCAGACATATTGAGGGAGACATTTTTCTTTTATATCTCTCTGTTTTTTTCTCTCCATTCTCATTGATGTGTTTCAAAGCAATTCTTGAGCAGGACAGCAGGGGGTGCTAACTTTTCATTGCTTCTAAGCCTACTATCTGCAGAAAGTACGTTTGATTCAACTGTAAAGGTTTTTACTAGACATGCAGCTCAATTCATACTCTAAAAATGCATGGAAACAAACACAGACGTTCTTAAAGGACCCCGATCCCCCCAGAATCATATCAGAATTCATGCTTCCTCATCTTATTACATATCTATCGTTTGCGTTCTTTTATTTTTAACTATTCATTTATTTTAAATCAGTAGTGTTTATTCTATCTTGGTGATTAAAATGTTTTCATATTTTTCCTGTAAATAAATCTTGTATATTTTGGAAAGCAATTGTTATCGATCTCTATTCAACACACACATATTGCAGAGTTTATGGTCAATAAACAGTAAAGAATTCATTAATAATAGTTCCTGGAAACCCAGGTGGTGCCCCGAATAATAATAATTTTCCATAAATTATTAATCTGTCATAAGCAGTCCTTTTACTATTAGTAGCCAAAAGACTACATTCTTGGTCATTTCCACAACAATATGAATTAATTATATCCATTTTCACAGGTTTTTTTAATTTTGAAAGATGATTTATTATCTTGAATTTATCATTAAGGCCGTTCCATAGTTTTACTCCGACAACAGAAACACATCTTTGTTTGACAGTAGTTCTTATTATACCAGGTTCGAACCAAAGCAAACTTCTTAAATTATATTGTCCTCTTCTTGAACTGAAGAAGGATTGGATGTTTGCAGGGAGGCTTTCTTTCAAAACATGAAGCATAACTTCTAACACTTTTAACTTAACTAAATCCATAAATTTCAATTGTTTGGAGTCTAAGAAAGTTGATTAGTAGTTTCTCGGAATCAAACATGATTTATTATTCTAATTGCACATTTTTACAGCTTAATTAATGGATCTAAGTATGTTTTACAAGCAGGACCGGCACTGTTAGGCCTCAGTGCAGCGTTTGTAACCGTTGATCATGATATATTAATAGAACGTCTAGAGAGCTGGGTACCCTCTTATTTAACATTTACATGCTACCATTACGCCAGATTATAACAGCAAATAATGTAAACTACCAAAAAAGACATAGGAGGCTGGCTCCCTGCTTTGATCCAAAGGTGCGTACTTTAAAGCAGAATACTAGGAAGCTGGAGAGAAAATGGCGCTCTACACACTTAAATGATTCCTTTCCAACCTGGAACAATAGTCTGGCCTACTACTTTATGAAAACGCCCTTCGACAATCTAGAACAGCATATTTCTTGTCATTAAAAGAGTTAAATAAAAGAAATCCTAGGTTTCTTTTTAGTACAGTTGCCAAACTTACACAGGGTCATAGCTCTGTTGAGCCAACTATTCCCCCTTCTCTCAGTAGTGATGACTTTATGGGATTCTTCATAAGTAAAATAAATTCTGTTCAAAATAAAATAATTGTTATTCTCCTGAATTTGATTAACTCTGATTCAGCATATGAGGCAGTATCAGAGAGAACTGTAGAACCATGTCTATGTCTGTACCGTTTTGATCCTGTTGAACTTTCGGAATTATCACAAATATTAGCATTATCTAATCCCTCAACTTGTATGCTAGACCAAATACATTAAAAAGTGATAATGTATACCTAGGAAAGGCGTCCCGTCAAATTGCCTGATGACAGTTCTAAATTGTTGTGCAGCTCAAATGGCAACGGAGACTCAAGGTTTTTTGCATCATCCTCTGGACACACACACACACACGCAGTAAGTAATGCATTGGACTTCTGAAATGATATTATGTATCATGTGACGTAAGGTAAAGCCATCATCTCACTTCCTATCACTGATAAATTGCTGCGGTCGGCTCTGGCCACGTTGCTTGGCAACGCTTGTATACGGGAGATATTAAATAGTTTCCTCGACTTATATAAAAAAAACCTTGAAATTTTAACCCTAAAACACATTAAAGTATTATTAATTGATTAATTATTTCTTTCTTTTGTAAGTGACCATGGTATAAGGGGGATAATGCCCTTCGAGGTGTCCATTATCAGAAAATAATGGACTTCGCGTCGGACGGTTAATGCATCCTTCATCACAATCTGCTGGGATTCCTTACATAGAAAAATTTTAACTGATTGGAATGTGTGTGTAATTGTATTGAAACGACTTTTGTTGTAAAGTGCCTTGAGAGGACATTTGTTGTGAACTACCACTATATAATTAAAAGTGAACTGAATTAAATTATGCTGACGACACTCAACTTTATATCTCAATGTCACCAGGTGATGTTGAACTTGTCCAAATCCTCAATAAATACATTGAGCAAATTAACAGCTGGATGTCCCGTAATTTCCCACAACTGAACAAAAACAAAACAGAAGTACTTATTTTTGGACCGAAGAAAGATCAATTAAATATCAGTACACAACTTGAGTTGGTCCAACTAGGAACTACTGACCAGGCCAGAAATCTAGGTGTAATAATGGACTCAGACCTGAACCTCCAAAGTCACATAAAAGCAATTACAAGGTCAGCTTTTTTATCACGTGAGAAACATTTCTAGGATAAAAGGAATGATGACACAAGGAGACCTAGAAAAACTCCTCCATGCATTTATCTCCAGCCACCTTGATTATTGTAACACTATCTTCACAAGCCTGCCTAAAAAAATCAATCAGTTGCAGCTGATCCGGAACACTGCTTCTTGTTTTCTCACTAAAACCAGGAAAGTAGAACATATCACCCCAGTTCTAAAGTCCTTACACTAGCTCCCTGTAGCTAAATCTAAAATAAAAACATACCTGTTTAGACTTGCTTATGTGTAACTGATAATATTACTGCCAACTATTATTCCTAAATTGTTGTTTTTAATTAAACATTATTGTTTGTTTTATAAATGTTAGTTTATTCTTTCTCTTATTGAGGGTATGTTTTAATTTTCACATTTCTGTAATCATGTAAAGCACCTTGAATTGCCAAGAGTTGAAAGTGTGCTATACAAATAAAATTACCTTGCCTTGCCTTTATGTTGTTTCCAACTACTCTGATTATCTATTAATATCCCCAGATATTTAGTTTCGTAAACTTGTTACATTTCACTTCCATTTAAACACAAATTAATTTTAGAATGTTTTCCACATGAAAATAATACATTTTGTTTTCTTTTCAGTTAAAAAAGCTTATTCTGTTCCAACCATTGTTTTAAATAATTCTACTCAGTTTCAACATTCAGGATTAACTGTTGAAGATCCTGCCCTGAGGAAACTAAATTTGTGTCAAGTGCAAAAATAACCGTCTTCATTCTTTTGGGTAAATAACAAATATAATTCAAATATAGAATAAATAGTTTTTGTCCTAAAATAGAACCTTGGGGAATGCCACAAAATATGAATTTGAATAGAGATACAGTGTCATTAATTTGAACATATTAGAGCCTGTCTTCTAAGTAGCTTCTGAGCCAACATTTGACCACACTCCTTATCCCGTAGTGGTCACACTTCTGTAAAAGTAGAGAATGATCTTTTGTGTCAAACGCTTTTCGCAGATCAATGAATATCCCGACAACATTTTCATTCTTATCAACAACTGTTCACATGTTCTCTATAAAGTCCATTACTGCTAAAATTGTAGACCCATTCCTGCAAAAGCCATACGGTTGATCATTTAATATACTATGTATATTATGTACTTGAGATGAGTACATAATACAAATGTCATCTTTTGTTCTCATAATTTCTGACTACTTCAAAGACTTTCAGTTACAGCTCCAAGAAACATAGAATTTTATACCTGTTTAAAACAAAGTTATCTTTCTTTAAAGAAAGTAATTTTTGAGCAAGTTGCATTGGGAGTACAATTCAAACAGCTTTTTTTAAAATGTTTTTCTAAGGAAAAAAAAAATCTGGGTCAGCATTCTTAAGACTTCCTTCTTGTTACTATTTCACAACAGTATTTTACCAGATAACTCCTAAAGCTGATTTGTGTGATGGTTTTGTAAGTCAAAATGAATCACTTCCCTAGCTGTCTACCTGGCACTTTGTTAAATTTAAAATACACTGAAAAAGTCAAGAATAAAATCTTATACAAATAGCTTTCAAAGACTTGAAAATCCTTCAACATAAAAAGAATGCAGTTACTAAAATGTTGAAAATATTTTTTGACTCTTTTTTCCATCGAAATCATAAAGCAGATAGAAGCAAAATAGTTTACTAAGTCATATATTTTTTTAGATAGTATTATTTATTTGATTTTATTTTGATATACATGATATGTAAATGTTGCTTTAAACTGTTATACAAACATTTGTAGTTCTGTCTTCAACAGTAAGTAACTTTCGAGTTATAATTTATTTTTCTATTAATTAGGGGTACGAGATAATGAAAAGCATTGGGTGTTATGGACACCAACAAAAAGTTTAACATTCAACACTGTGATATACTTGAGGATTTCCCCAAAAACACTCTTTTGCAATCACAGGAAATCAGTCTGTCTGCAGACTGAGTTTACATATGTATTTCCATGCCATTGGGATTAAAAATACAAATTATGGGCATAACTTGACAGTGTATCTTTCTTTGAATTAATTATAATGCAGTTCCTGTTTTCTTTTCATTATAATTCCCTGTTTGTTAGAAACAGGGACCACAAAACAAATTGGACACATAATGCTGACTAAATAGAAAGAATGAAAAAAAGAGATGTAGTGACGTGGGAAAGCAGGATGTGTCAGTGTGATTAAAACCCCCAATCCTTCATATTGACCAACACTTCTGCAAGATTTTGTGCAGACAATACATGGCTTGAGTGTTTGCCTGGAAACAAAATTACAGAAGAATCATGAGGAGCACATGTACTGCCTTTGTGCTCCTGCTGAAAATTCTTCAGTGCACGACGTCAGATGGTGCAGTATTAACAATTTTGAGTTTGATTTGTTTCAGATTTTTAAAAAGTAGAAGATTCACATGGAAATATGTGCCTGATTATATGTCTTGTCTGTTAATTGTAGGTTTCAAATAGAGGTAAACTGGATTATTCATAAGAGCATTTAATTTGGCGCGATTTCTCTTTCCAGACTCATTTCAACTTACCAACATAGCTGGTTTTTGTTTGGTTAAAATGGATTCCATGTGCCAAGACATACGCTGGACAACTGGACAACGACTGCTGGTACCAAGGAAAAATAAATGCCTGGGAGTCCAAGGGAAAACTGTAGGAAGTGAAGTAAGCCTCTATGATTGTGATGAAACTAGTGATCTCCAAAGATGGGAATGTAAGAATGAAACGGTGCTCGCCCTCCAAGGTCAGCACCTTTATGTTGAGCTCAAAGCAGACAATACAGCTATACTATCGAAAACAGCAGGACCCAACAGCAGACTCACAATTTCAGGGACATCCAGTGGAGCTTGCACACGAACACACAGAGGTATTAAAACCGCATTGTTTACGAGAGCTATGTCAATTATTTTTAATAAGAATCTGACAGAGTGCAGAGTTTAAATGTATTGTAATTGGGGAATTTTTCTGTTTTCTATGAATTTTCCAGAACTTTTCACAATTGCAGGAAATGCAGCCGGAAGGCCCTGTATGTTTCCGTTCCTATATGAAAACCAGTGGTACTCAAGTTGCACTGTGACCAGCTCCAAAGATAACCAACTCTGGTGTGCTGTTGAAACAAAATATGAAGATGAGACATGGGGCTATTGCCCAATGAACCGTGAGTGCTGAACACACTTTTTCCCCATAGGAATAGGGAAGAATCAAGTTTAAAATGCATGATTTTATACTAATTTACATTAAAGAAGCTTTTGACTACTATTATCAGTGAATAATTTGCAAGAATGTTGATCTCTGAAAGAAAAAACATTTTAAGACATGTAGAACTACACAAATGTAGATCTACCTCGATCTATCTCAAACTGATTCATCATCATAAAAGTGAATGAACCTAATGTCAGTTTATAATAAAATTTGAATACTGCATAAGAACAACAAAATAAAATAAAAACATCAACTAAATAAAAGCAAGTTCAAGGCTGCTATCAAAGAAACCTGACCCATCTTGACACCTCAGCAGTGCTACAGGTTAATTGCCACCGTGTATTGTTGCATGTATAAAGTCATTCAACTAAAAGAGCCCTTTAATACAGTACATATGCTGTTCTATATATATTGATATTTCAGTAGGCCAACATTTCCCTCTTTTGATTGATGTTATAACACATTCAAATTTTCTTAGAAACACTACTTTTGGGGTTTTGTTAACTGTAAGCAATAATTGTTACATATATGTTTGAAATATTTAACTCTGTAATTATTCAATAAAATCTAAAAGTCTACATTTTTCAGCATAATTACTGAAAGAAATAACATTTGATGGATATTTAAATGTATTGAGATGCACCTGTACATAATATTTTTCAGGTAAAGACCACTGGAGGAAACATCCAACTAGCGGAGCAGTTTATCAGCTGAACACAGATTCTGCTTTGACATGGTTGGAGGCTGACAGAAGCTGTAAGCAACAGAGTGCCTCCTTGGTCAGCATCACAGATCCTCATGAGCAGGCGTATATCACAGGTAAAGTAACTTATTAGCTGGAATGAACAGTTTAAGCAGCTATTTATAAATTATTACTTTAAGAACAGAACCAGAAAAATATTTGTTAGCTTTTATTTTGAGGAACCTCAGATTGTTAAAAAATGCATGAGCTTTGTCATGGAAGATTTATCTTCTTTCTTCCATAAGAATGAGACTCCAGTCATGATCAGTATTTTTATTATGTCCAGATCCTAATACAAAAGCCCCTTCCAGCAGCTTCCACTCGCCAACATCTGTCAAGTCAATTCTGCTTGTCTCTGTGAGCTGCTTTCTGTGTCAAAAGTTGTGTCTTCCTTGCAAACTTGCAAACCGAACAACAATGAGTCATTTGGTTAGAATGGAGCAGGTGGAAAGCCTTTTTTAGCAACTTTTTTAATTCACTCTAACAGCGCTGCTCGAGGCCAGAGGTACCAACCAAGGATACAAACTTTGGACAGGGCTGACTCTGGATGCAGAGCATGGCTGGAAATGGTCTAATGGGAATCCTTTTCGCTACCTTAATTGGGATTCAGGTATGGCTTTTCTTTTCTATCTTATAATATATAAATATAATAATAGTAGTTTTAAAAAATAGCTCTTCTTTACCTTTTTTCACAAACTTATATGGCTTTTTGGTTGCTGTTCTTGTCATTTGTTATCCTCTGCAATTGTTCATCAGTAGACTACAAAAATTCAAGCCAGAGTGTTGTTTGTTTACGCCAGGGGTCTGCAAAATTTATCATCCGTTTTGCACTCGATCCTGCTAAATGAAACTAATTTAGAGTTGCAAATATTACTTTCAAAAAACGTAACTTAAATGTTTGTAATACGCATCAACTAGAGTAAAATGTGTTGTCATTCATAAATAACCCTAATTTTATTTCTGTTTTCTGTCTGCTTGTGTTCTCACTAAAACCATGAAAGTATAATACATCACCTCAGTTCTAAAGTCCTTACACTGGCTCCCAGTTAGCTCAGAGAATAGACTTCAAAGTGCTTTTATTAGTCTATAAATCATTTAATTGGTTAGCACCACAGTACATTAGAGATCTTCTATCGTGATAGAAACCTTCCAGATCACTCAGGTCCTCCAGCTCTAGTCTACTGATCATCCCTAAAACTAGAACCAAGCATGGGGAAGCAGGTTTCAGTTTCTATGCTCCCCACATCTGGAATGAACAGCCGGGCGAATGCAAAACTGCAGAGACACTGAACTCTTTGAATCTCAAATAAAATCGTTCGTAATCAGACTTTCTTATGAGTAACTGATACTAATATTGCCAATACTATTATTAAATGTTTTCATCCTAAATTGCTGTATTTAATCAAACGCTATTGTTTCTTTAATAAATGTCTGTTTATGCTTTCTCGTAGTGATTTTATGTTTTAATTTTCACATTCCTGTAATCATCTAAAGAACCTTGAATTGCCTTGCATTGAAAGTGTGCTATACAAATAAAATTGTGTTGCCTTGCCTTGCCTGATTTTAGGTTTTTAAATAAATAAATAAACACAAATAGTTAGCAAAAAGTGGATGGATTAATTTTCTTCTGAGGTTTAGACATTTGTGGGAAACATGTAAAAATGCACATAGTTTCAAATCTAATGATCAGAAAAGTGGATCTAAAAAGTACTGTTAACATTCGGTGTCAGTCGGTCATGGAAATTCAAAGCAGTAACTCAATGAAAAAATCAAACACCTCTTAAAACCTTAACTTCTTATTGAAGAAAAAAACAACATTATTTGGTTCTTTGTTATTTTTAGCCAAAGTTCCTAAGATCTATTTTGGAATGTCTAAAGAGCCACTTGCAGCTCCGGAGTCACAGGTTGCAGACCCCTGGTCTACACATTCATTATCTGTTGAGACTTATGGTACTTTAGATACTTAGCACATTACAAAATAAAATTCTTGTGTGAATAAACAGTCATTTTTTTTCAGGACACCCATTTACCAATCCATCTTATAGTTGTGGAATGATGGATGGGGCTGTAAGGTATGCATGGCAAAGTGTAAAATGCAACAAGAGACTGGGCTACATTTGCTACAGTAAAGGAGTTCTGCCTTCTCCAACTGAGGGTAATATGTTTTTTATTCCTTGTTCTAAAATAAATGACTAATCTTTATGATGTTTTGCATTGATACTATTTATTTTTGTGCGCAACTTGCAATAAGGTCTTGATGTTGGATTTTGTCCTACACCATGGATTCCATACAATGGTCACTGCTTCCAACTGAAACGTACTGCAAAAAGCTGGTCTGATGCTCTTTTAGCTTGTCGAAAGGAGGGAGGGGACCTTGTGAGCATCCGCAATATGGAGGACCAAAGTTTTCTCATCGTTCAGCTTGGATATGGTACCATTATTTTTATACTGACCTTTCTTAGTGTAAAGCATTCCAAGACCTTAGTTTGGAATTTTCTTACACATGACAAAACAATATAATGGCTAACTTGAACATAAATTTAAGCTAAGTTAATTTTTTTTTTCCTATATACCAAAATAAATCTGCAGAATAAACATATTAGGGTTGATTCTTTTATTTATTCATTCTGTCTGTAGCCTCCACTGATGAGCTTTGGATTGGATTTAATGACAGAAAAACAGAAGGCCTTTTTGACTGGACCGACCACACCCCAGTTAGCTTCACTAGCTGGGAGTTTGGAAGACCAGCTGTTGTAGCAACCCAAGAAGATTGCGTTCTTATCAGAGGAGAGGTATGCAACAACATGTTTTCTTTTAAATGTAGCAAATTTGAACTGAGATGGATAAGATAGCAATGTTATAGACAGCTATGGTGAGGAAAAATATGGCCCAAAAATCAAAACTCTCAATTTACCGGTATATCTTGCTAAAACTAATGAGATATAGATCATGACTGCAAGAAAGAGACCACAGATACAAGTGGCTGAAATGAACTTTCTCTGTAGGGTGGCCAGACTCAACTTTAGAGATAGGTAGAGCCACTGCTTATTAGGATTGGAAGGAGTCAGTTAAGGCGGTTCAGGCATCGATAGGTTGCCACCCGGGTGCTTTCCTTTGGAATTTTTTCCAGAAACATCCCACTGGCAGGAGATGTGGAGCTTGCTGGAGGGATTTGATATCCTATCTGGACAGAAACACCTTGGAATTTCACGGAAATAACTATAGTATTACTAGGAAAGCTTCCCTTTCAGACCTGCTACTGCCACGATCCGAACTTGGACAAGCAGAAGGCAATCAATGAATTGATGGAAATTTGAACAAAGTGTTGCATCACGGAGTTCTGACCTATTACCTGTATGTGGCAATGTATAAATGATAAACTTATGTTTAGATGTCTGTAGATTTAACATTTTTTTTCTGTTAACAAAAAATATTTCTTTTTTAAAGTAGTAAACTTTCATAAAGTGAAATTAAAATATCCACAAAGAAAAAATAAGTGGAAAAGTTTAAGATTATTTGTTCTTATTGAGAACACAGATTATGCTTTCTGTATGATAGTACACCATTTTTCTGTCTATATATGTAAACATTTTGTGTAATGTCCTTTTTGTAGAGTGGAAACTGGGCTGACCGTGACTGTAAGGAAAAACATGGCTTTATATGTATGAAATCCAGTGCTTCTGAACCTTCTGGAGATGAAGTACAGCAGAATCCAGGATGCAAAACTGTGAGTGAAATTGTTGCTTTTGGAAAAGGTAATGGTTTGATAGTCTATCTGGTATGAAGGAAAAAGAGAAAAATATTTCAACAAACAATTCAAAATTTCCCAGATTTTGTGCCAAAATGACACAGGACACGATTGTTACAAGTGAGGTTTTTTATATATAAAAAAATAAAATCACATGTCAATTCAAAGTTTTGCTAGGGTTTTGTTTTGTATCTTGACACATAAATAACATATGAAATATAAAAATGTTCTCTATTTGTCCTGTAAAGGGTTGGAAAAGATACGGCTCTTACTGTTACTTTATAGGAACTGAAAAAAAGACGTTTGAAGAAGCAAAAGAGGACTGTGAAAGATCAAAATCCTACTTAACAGATGTTTCAACCAGGTATATATCTATATCTATATATTAATATGTATATATCTATATATACTTCTATTTTCAGATGTCTAACATCAAAGATATTTGCTGATACTAACTAGCCAGTTTTATTAATAAGGGGCACTGTTAAAATTGTGAAATACATTTGATTTTCATGTAAGGATCAACACATTTTGCAATATAAAAAAAAATCAGCTGGTCTTTCACAAATGCAAAATAACAGTTAAAATGAAAGAGTCTTATATGTACAAGGACACATTAAATATTACGCAATGTTTTTTTCTATGTAATGACAGACCTGTTGAGATTATATAGCAGCTAAATCTCATTTATATAATAAATTTTTTTTAACTAATGTAAAGAATAATGTATCTCCACCTTATGTAAAAATAAAAATACCTTTAGATAATAGCTCAGGATTTAGAACTAAAGTGGAGGCATCTATCATTCATAGCACCTTATCTGACTATAGATGTGTTCAAACCGGCAAGCACGTCAAGGCAGCAAAACGATCAAATGCACAAAACTTGATGCTTTAAAAAACTCAGCAGCTTGCACACTTTGTAGTCCGCCTCGGCGCATCACGTTAGTTTGTCAGCGGGCGGACGGGGATTTCTCTGTTGTTTCTCTGTTAGATCTGCACTTTCTGTCTCTCTGCTCCGCTCTTTTTTGACTAGTAATGCATATTTAGTGTCTTGGTTGCCCTAATCGGGATTGGCTATCGTAAACTAACATGACAAGAAAGTTAGAAAAAAATATTTAGCTTACCTGACACTTCAGAATCCTTCGAAATCTCCGATAGTTACCACCGGCATCTCATTCTGTCCTGTCTCCCCCGCCCTGCAGTTTTCGCTGCCTGGCATCTTGTCCTCAGTCTCCCCCATATTGAATAGCTACAGCCAGCACCTCGTCGCTGATTGGTTTCCTGCCTAACAGGTCAGTTTTCCCAACTTCACGCAGCAGTTGCATGGACCATCTGAGCAACAGCTGCATGGAAGCGCATGTGCCCGCTGCGCAGATGCCCACGACTTGCAGCGTGCCAGCTTGCCGCAGCTTGCCGCAGCTTGACGCCCATTTACTGCATAGGTACCATAGAGTTTGCATGTAATCTAGCAGCCTGGACATGCTGGCTGGTGTGAACGCACCTTATGAAACAAAATTGCAAAAACAGTTAAATTTAAACGTTTGAGCATTTTGATGTAATAATGTTTAGGGCTTGTTTTCACATGAATCAGAATTCGAAAAATCAGGAGGCCAAAAGTCCACATCAACAGTGGAAGATTCTGATAAAGTCACACAGAAGCTAAATGCATAAAATTATCCTCCTAGCTACGATGCTACAAAGCTTTTAAAGATGACCTTTTTACTAAAGAATGAGACATTTTTCAATCATGATATTTTGCAATTTAGTGCAATATGTTTCAGATTGTGTATGCAACAATCCATACCCAGGTCACCCCAAAATTCCCTTCTGGCTAACTTAATCTTTACATTTAGCCAAAAAAAACAACAAAACAAAACAAAAAACAAACAAACAAATAAACATAAAATATCTTTAATGGCGTTTCTAACATCAACTACAAATCTACTTCTATAGTGAGTACAAGTAAACATGTCACTGTACATGTTTCCAGGGTGGATAATGCCTTCCTAGTCAGCTTGGTGGGCCTCAGATCAGAAAAATATTTCTGGTTAGGGCTTTCAAACCAGAAGAACCAAGAGGTTTTTGAGTGGACCAACTCTGTTCGAGTGAGATATACTCACTGGAACAGAAAAATGCCAGGTACTGAAACCTTTATGCTCCTAAGATGTGTTTGAAAGTCTCTTTTAAAATGAATGCTTTTAATTTCTCTGCCAACCAGACCACAATCAGGGTTGTGTTGCAATGGCCACTGGTAGTTCTGTAGGCCTCTGGGATGTGTTGCCTTGTACCAATAGAGAGAAGTACATCTGCAAACATCTGGCAGAGGGAGCAACTGTGACTTCTCCACCACCAACTGTTTCCTCTGTCCAGTGCACAGACGGATGGAACAAAGTCATGACAAGAAACGTCTGCTATAAGGTAAAACTGATCAACATTTTTATGTATACTACAGTGATTAATCAACATAACCTATAATGGCAATTGAAAAAAAAAACGGATGGTCACGGAGTGGTTAACATTTTTAAATCGTTGGAATATATAGTCTCAGAATATAATAATAGCTACATGTGTGTTCCTCAATGGTGTCTTTAGAATAATTTAAAGATCTCATTAACTTTTCATTCCCAAACAAGACCAGAACGCTATACGACAGGGCCATTACTAGCTCACACTGACCATTGAGCCAGAGGTACACCGGGCGAGCTTCTGGACACCACTTGCCTTACAGTAGGACAAGAATTTGGTGCTGTGCTCTTCTGTTTTTGCTACTCAAGTAAACTTTATTTGTTTATTTTCCTCTGCTAGTAATATGCTTAAATTCAGCAGGTCGTCTTGTCTGATCTGCAGTCTGTTCAGATCGAGCCACTGCCGCTCGCTGACAAGCGGGGAGCTCCGTAGACCGGGAGATTTAGCTACTGAAATTATACTTGGTAGTTTGAAGCTTAGGTTAGATTTGAGGTTAGTTAAACAAGATAGATCTCTTGCTCGATGTGGTCACAGATATTAGCGTGTTAGCTGAGGTAGTACATTTTGTTGTCATGGCACATTTTAACACAATACTTAGACCATGTTCACACATAGCCGGGCTTTTTTTTTTAAACGAAGATTTTTCTCTGCTCCTATAAAAAAATAAAAAATAAATCTCTATCCACACATAACTGGATAAATGCGTTTTTCAGCACATCCATAGACATGGCAGACCTGTAGGGGTAAGTAGTTCTCCTAAATCCTATCCACTCAGAGTAACCGTCTAGCGTCTATCTTCAGAACGCAGCAGTGATAGAGCGTGTAATAGTAAACAAAATGCTATTTTTGAGAGTGAAGATAGATCGTACACGTGATGTTTGAGCATTTTTTGTTGCGGATAGTGAAGTTATGGCTTTCAAAACTCTGTTTTCGTCCGTCCACACACAGATACTGAAAACAGAGAAAACGCAAATCTCCACTTTGGCCCAAATTTTTTAAAA
Source organism: Apricaphanius iberus (assembly GCA_028564705.1). Classification (NCBI taxonomy): domain Eukaryota; kingdom Metazoa; phylum Chordata; class Actinopteri; order Cyprinodontiformes; family Aphaniidae; genus Apricaphanius; species Apricaphanius iberus. The sequence continues at coordinate 3,210,101 of JAPXFQ010000338.1, forward strand.
GATTTGTTTTTGCTGATGAAAATCTCAATTTACGCGTGGATGACAGGTCGAACCGTAGAAAAATATCTTCGTTTTGAGAGATACCCAGCCACGTGTGGACAGGGTCTTAAAAAGTTAAACAATGGGTGGACTATTAATTTTTTACTTACATTAGCCTGGGAGCTTTGTTTTAAATACGGCTTTGGGGCAAAGCCCGTGCTGTTAGGTCCGTAGTTATGAAGTAACCCTGCTCAAAGTGACCGAACAAATCATTAAAAGAGTATTGCAATTTCTAAGTGGTGTTCCAAAAACAAGTTCCAACCACTTTTTCTGCCGTTCCTCTTCTGTGGGTAAAAAAAAAAATTAATCTAGCATTGATGTTTCATCTCCACAAATACCAAACGTGTTATAAAGTTGCTATCTGTTAGCTTCTCTTAGCTACAGTTACAGGGCCAAAACAAGGTAGCCCTCCTGAGGGCGGTCCCATATGAAATGACGTTAGAATGAATGGCTTTTTTAGACTCAGGCGTTTTGTGGTTTATTTTCTTTCTCTATGCAGGGAATTGAGCTGGGAGAAAATGTACACATACACCATGCCTATACAATATCAATCACTGATTGTTTTGAAAATAACCCAGTTTTTCATGATTTTCAGTGAAGGTGACCTTTAAAACTACTTTGTTGCTCTTTTGAGTGTCAGTAAAAGTAAATTGTCAAGAGGATAAAACAGGTTACGATATTTTATAGCATCTGCAGACCTTTTAAACTTTTTAAACTTTTAAAAATGAGCAACTACAACATAATACACCTCACCTAAATTATGATAAGCACATAATGAAAAATCATTTTTTGAACCTCCCCAGGTCAATAAAAGTTGGTCATGATCCATATTAGTTTTTAGACAGTGTAATAATTTCATACTATATTATGTAAACCCACACAAGTTTCCCCATCAAACTTTTGACGATGACAGTTAATTGATGAACAACTGACACCAAAGGGCAATCTACAGACTGATGGGTGAAATCAAACATCCAAAGCCATTGGACTCTTTGCTCAATAATACACTAATAACAGTTGCTGAACTCCTTGTGCTTAAGGTATATACTGGATATTCAGATACTAAGACGTGGTTTGAGGCCAGGGACTACTGCAGAGCAATCGGAGGAGACCTAATAAGCTTCCACAGTGCTGCTGAGCAGCAGTTACAGCAAGCTAGGTACAACATGACTTTGTATACATACTAAGACATAAATAGCAACTTTTTAATGAGATGCATCACAGTACTAATTTAATAGTTATTTCTAGATATTTTTTACAAAACAAGCAGTACCCTTTTGCTATTCTCATAATAATTCCATAATCTTGCTCAAATCAAATTATGGATACGAAAAACCATGTGAATTACAGCATGATTATTTATTTAAATGATTCATATGCATATGTGTACTTACAGGCGTAGAAAAGTCTGGATTGGACTTAGTACCCCAGACCAGGGCACTAGTTATGTGTGGAATGATGGAACCCCAGTGAGTAAACACGTCTTTTGTGTTCGGAAACTGAAACTGTGTATGAACTTTCATCATATATCTTTATTGCAATGATTATCTTAACAGGTAAACTTTCAGCACTGGAAAGACGGAGAGCCAAACAACATCAACAATGTTGAATCCTGTGTTGAATTCTATCCAAATGATTATCTACATTTGGATGAAAGAGGGTCTTGGAATGATAATCAGTGTGAAACAAATAATGGTTGGATATGTCAGATCCCAACAGGTAAATAATTGGTTGTGTCATACAGTTATTTTTGCATACCTTAATGTTATAATTTTTTTTATATATAGTTTTATATTAAGCAACTTTTTTGGTCTGATTTCTGATTTTCTTTGTATATGTAGGAGTTACTCCTAAGCCACCTCCACCACCTGTAACCCCAGGTTAGTGCATTGTGTTTTAACTTTAATACTATAACTCTGTTTCTTAATTTGAAATTGTTGTATTTAACTGTTAAATCAAGTTGGCAAAAAAGGTTTCTGAGGGTCAATCTTCTAAAGGGTGAACAACATTTATTTGCATGTAACCAGTCTAGAATTCTGAGCTTGCTGAATGATGATATTCAAACATGTACTGTGGAAATTTAATAAAAAAAAGTTATATTTGAATAAATATCTGTTTTTAGGGTAGTCATGCTTTGACCTGAAACTAGGCCCAGAGTGGCTAATCTGGACCACTGGGACATTTCCCAATGGGCAGGTCTGATATTTGGGCTCAAGAGCCAGGCTATGGCAAGCAGAGTACTAGTGTGTCAAATGTGCAATTGGGCAACATTGCGTGTCTAGTAACAGTTTTTCTGAAGTAGTTTAGCGAAATTGAAAACTTGTAGGGGGAAAAGTTTAACTAGTTCAGTGTAAACACTTAATATTTGACATACCCAACAGTGGATATTAAAGATCTAGAGTTTTTAACAAAATGGCTTGCTCGTTTTAACAAAACGCAACTCGTTTTTCTTCTTTTTTTTCGTTTTTTTGTTTCTAGCACACTTTGACATTACTCGTCATCCACACTGACTCCGCTGTTTTCACTTGTTTTCTTGTCTTTGTTTTTCAAGAAAGAAGATTTATTTGGTTGTTTGTAATAGTTTACTGGTGGCGTCTCCTGGTGTATGGCAAGATCTGAGGGAGGTGTTCTATCTAATGGAAATGTGTCAATATTTTGTAAGACAGAAGATTAAAAGAAACAAAGCACTTTCTTTCTAGGAGTTGGAGGGCTGTTTCAGGATTTTTACCTGTAAGCATTTAGGACTTTGATGAGGGAGTTAAAGAGAACTTTTTTTTTTTTCAACCTGGACCTTATTTTTAGCAAATGTTGTGTTTTCTTACTCACTCTGACAATTTTGAGCCAGTCTGAGCAGTTCAACAGTATTTATTTTCACTTCCTCCATCATCTTACATCCTTACAACGGAAGTTCTCGGGGCAGTTCACATTCTGCTTGCAATAAGGTTTAATCTGCCCCAAACGCCTTAATTTTACCATGTTTATATTCCACTTGGATTTACAAACGTCCTGGAAGTACTTCTGTATTTTCTTAATGGCCGATTTGGGCATAATACACATTTACGCCACAGCAGGCCTGCCTGTCTGTGTTTTGCAGCAGCAGATTTGCCAGGCTTAACAGTCTTTGCTGTATTAACAAGTGGAAAAAGTTTTTAAAAAAGCTAAAAATATTTCCTATGCTGTGTCTGTTTGAAAAGTTAAAGGGAAAATGGATATCATCACCTTCCTAAAATAATGGCCTGAGCCTATTTTTTTTTACATTTTTTTTACATTTTTTAAAATCTTTTGCCTAAATCATCTGACATTGATGCTGGCTACCTCTCATAATGTTTCCAACATTTTTAGTATGTCAACAGTCATCTATTGTCACAAACTTTTCAACTGAAATTGTTAATACATTTTACAGTATATATTCAATGTTTTGTTCAGTTTTTTTATTTAATTTTGTTAAAAAACTGAACAAAAATAGTTGTAAGAGGTTGATGATATTGTCCATGAAGCAGAAGTCAACCCAGGGTGGGAAAACCGGGTGGGAAACCAAGACACAAATTGGGTCAGGTTTCACTAGATTATTTTGTAATAAGACATACATTGGGTTAAAATGATACTATCTTAACTATACTATACTATATTGGCACTGAAAACAGAAATTTGGCATTGTAGAGTATAATTGTAACTAAAAAGCTTAATTTTGAATCTGAAAGAAGTGTAGAGAAAATTTCTGTATTAAAAGTTAAACAAAACAGTGAAGTCAAAACATTTTCAGTGAAATTCAAAATATATGCATTAAAACAATTTACTTAATTATTATATAAAGTTTTCACCTGTTCATCTTTATTTTTCAATGCCAATCTTTCATCAGAGCTGCTGCTTTTCAGCTTCATTCAGCTGATACTCATTTCATATTTTGGACGTGCATGTGGGGCAGGGCTTCAGAGCTGCATGTACTAGCTTTCAGCTGTAATTGAGTTGGACCCTTTTACTACGCGTTCTCTAACCCAGCAAATAAAGGTCACTTGTTCTTTTAAATATCTTTAATTCTAAAATGTCCATGTATTACAACAAAATCCACTGCTATAACTGTCTGTAATGTTTATTTTGATATACATTATAAATAAACTGCTGTTTGCTTCCTTTCTTTGGGTTTACATACATTACAAGGAGCATTCAAAAGCCGGATTGTCATGGTTGCTTAGGGGTTTCAGAAGTTACATTATAGTCCTGATATCATTGGTTCAAAACTGGTTTCCAGTTCTGTTTTTGTTTTAATTAAGTTATTTTTTGCCTTGTACACCAGTGCACTTTTGCTTATTTTTTCATTATATAAACTGCTCACAAAAATTAAAGGAACATTTTTTTATTGGGCCTGGCATGAAATCAATTAAACCTGTATGATAATTTTCTAGTTGGTTAAGCAGCTGAGGGCATCGTTAATCACTTTCAGCTGTATTGGTGTTCATGGACTTAACAACAGGTGCACTGCAGTGGCAAAAATTTAAAAAACCCTCAAAACAGGACTGGTTTTACATGTGGAGGTCATTTCAAGTTTTTCCCTCTTAATCTTTTTTGGCTGGTTTTGGCTTGAGAAATGATCTCTACTGGCAGGATGAGGCAATTCCTTAACCCTACAGAAGTTGCACAGGTTGTCCAACTTCTCCAGGATGGCACATCCACATGTGTTGCAGCAAGAAGGTTTAATTTGTCTCCCAGCACAATCTCCAGAACATGGAAGAGATTTCAGGAGACTGGTGATTATTCTCGGAGAGCTGGACATGGCCGTAGAAGAGTGAAAGAGTCTGGAGAAGACAAGGAGAATGTTATGCTGCCTGCAATGTCGTTCAACACGACAGGTTTGGTGGTGGGTCAGTGATAGTCTAGGGAGGCATATCCATGGAGGGACGCACAGACCTCCACTGCCTAGGAAATGGTGATCTGACTGCCATAAGGTGCCAAGATGAAATCCTTGAACCCATTGTCAGACCCTACGCTGGTGAAGTAGGTCCTGGTTTCCTCCTAATGCACCACAATGCCCGGCCTCATGTGGCATGAGTATGCAGGCAGTACCTGGAGGATTAAGGAATTGAAACAATTGAGTGGCCTTCACGATCCCCTGACTAAAATTCAATAGAACATCTGTGGGATATTATGTTTCGGTCCATTAGGCACATCCAGGTTGCTCCGCAGACTGTACAACAGCTCAGGGATGCCCTCACACAGATCTGGGAGGAAATGCCACAAGACACCATCCGTCGTCACATTGGGAGCATGGCCCGATGTTGTCAAGCATGCATACAAACTCGTGGGGGCCACACAAGATACTGAAAAGCATTTTGAGTTGCAGAAATTACGCTTTGAAAAAAGTACTAGCCTGCCACATCTTCATTTCATTCTGATTTTAGAGTGTATATATATATATATATATACTGAGATAATGTTATTTTACTAAGTAAAGCATACTTATGCACAAGGTTTAAGATACTGCTGATGGAGCTCATGAAGCTAAATATGTGTGCTGCCGACTGAGGGATCAGGACACGTGGTCGAAGAAGAATGATTAACAGCCTAAAGTATTTAGCTCTCAAGCAGTTTCAAACCCATGACATCAAGACAATGAGGCAACTTCTGAAATCACTAGGCCACAATGACAATCTGGCATTTGACACTTCTTTTTGTGTATTTAAACCCAAAGAAAGGAAGTAAACAGTAATTCATTTGGATAGAATTAAATATGACTCAGTGGATGAATGGAATAATAGTCTATGTGAATTTATTCTGCAGAATGTACACCGATTTATTCCTTATAAGATTCAATTCAATTCACTTTTATTTATATAGCGCCAATTTACAACAAATGTCATCTTAAGGCACTTTACAACGAATGTAATTTCAAAACAAGTATACAAACATTCCAATCAGTTAAACGTTTTCTATGTAAGGAATCCCAGCAGATTGCAATGAGTCATTTACGTGAGGTTGTGCCCGGATCATGCAGACTCCAACCACAGCTATTCCTCAGCAATCCCTTATACTGAGCAAGCATGTAGCGACAGTGGAGAGGAAAAACTCCCCTTTAACAGGAAGAAACCTACTGCAGAACCTGGCTCAGTACAAGCGGTCATCTGCCACGACTGTCTGGGGGTCTGAGAAGACAGAGAAGAGACAGCATGGAGGATGTTCAGTGACTTTGAGCATCATCTGGACCAATGTTCCCCATCCAGCAGAGGACTTTATAGTTGAGCAGGGTACCAGACCATGTGGAGCTTCTATGGGGAGAAAAATAGTGAGAGAAAACTGGGTTAACAATCGCAATAACAGCAGAAAAAATATATCTGGAGAGTGGTAGAAGAAAAAAGTAGAATAGAGAAGAAAAGTGGTCAGTCTGTCCTCCAACAGTCTAAACCTATAGCAGCATAGCAAAAAAAAAAAGCTCGGGAAAACCTAAGCCGTTAACTATAAGCTTTATCAAAAAGGAAGGTTTTAAGCCTAGTCTTGAAAACAGACAGAGTATCTGCCTCACGGACTAAAACTGGGAGCTGGTTCCACAGGACAGGAGCCTGATAACTAAAAGCTCTGCCTCCCATTCTACTTTTAGAACTACCAGTAGACCAGGTGCTCTGTTAGGAACATATGGAACAATCAATCAATCAATCAAACTTTATTTATTTATGAACGCTTTTCAAACACTTTATAAATAAAGTTTGATTGTATGATTGAATCAGATCTCTGATGTACGATGTAGCTTGATTACTAAGGGCTTTATAAGTAAGGAGGAGGATCTTAAACTCTATTCTGGATTTAACAGGGAGCCAATGGAGAGATGCCAAAACAGGAGAAATGTGATCTCTCTTTTTAAAATTAATCAGAACTCTTGCTGCAGCATTTTGGATTTTGTGGACTTCCTGATGGTAAGGAATTACAGTAATCCAGCCTTGATGTAACAAATGCATGGACTAGTTGCTCTGTATCACTCCTGGACAGGATGTTTCTAAAATTAGCAATATTCCAGAGGTGAAAGAAAGAAATATTAGAAACTTGTTTAATATGGGATTCAAATGTCATGTTTTGGTCAAAAATTACACCGAGGTTCTTTACATTATTACCAGAGGCCAAATTAATGGCATCCAGATGAAGTGATTGATTTAGCTGCCTACTTTTTAAAGGTTCTGGTCCAAAGACAAAAAACTTCTGTTTTGTCTGAATTTAAAAATAGAAAATTCAGAGTGATCCAGGTTTTTATGTATTCAAGACATGCTTGTAATCTACCTAACTGATTGGTTTCATCAGGTTTTATGGATAAATATAATTGTGTATCATCAGCATAACTGTGGAAATTCATTCCATGTTGTCTAATTATTTTACTAATTGGAAGCATAAATAAAGTAAAGAGAATCGGTCCAAGCACAGAACCCTGTGGTACTCCACAAGTAACACTTGACTGTGAAGAAGATTTATCATTGTCACGAACAAACTGGAATCTGTCAGACAGATATGATTTAAACCAACCTAGTGCTGTTCCCTTGATCCCTACAAAATCCATTATCTGAGGCCATCACCATATTATCATTAGTAACTTTCACCAGTGCTGTTTCAGTGCTATGATGAGCTCTAAAACCTGACTGAAATTCTTCAAACAGGTTCAATTAAAGCAACCTTAAATTCCTGAGGCACATATCCATTTATTAAAGATAGATTCATCATGTCTAGAATAGGAAGAATAAGGAAAGTGTGCCATGTTGAAACAGAGAGTGTACTGTAGCTATACAGAGCAAGAAGTAGAGCATAGAGGTTGTTGAACGGGTTTTTCCATCTGTAAAGAACTCAATTGAGTTTAAAAATTTAAGGGCAGTGGCAATGATGACAATTAAAGTACAAAAGGAAATGTGGTAAATTAGGAGTGAACACATCAGGGTGCTGAAATCTGGTCAGTTGTGCATCTTATGGAAGATGTGTATACTAAAAGAAAAATTCCAGTCCTTGAAGATAAGGGGGTCGAGGCATTAACTAGTAACCAAAAGACAAATATGTTGGCAAAGAAATTTCGATATATTATGGTAATAATATAGGGGTCGGGGATGGAGTCCTTCCTCAAGTAGAGGAGTTCAAGTATCTCGGGGTCTTGTTCACGAATGAGGGAAAAATGGAGCGGGAGATCGATAGACGGATTGGTAAGGCGTTTGCAGTTATGCGGGCGCTGTACCGGTCTGTTGTGGTGAAGATTTACCGGTCGATCTACGTTCCTACCCTCATCTATGGTCATGAACTCTGGTTGGTGACCGAAAGAACGAGATCGCGGATACAGGCGGCTGAAATGAGTTTCCTCCGTAGGGTGGCTGGGCTCTCCCTTAGAGATAGGGTGAGAAGCTTGGTCATCCGGAGGGGGATCAGAGTAGAGCCGCTGCTCCTCCACATCGAGAGGAGCCAGTTGAGGTGGCTCGGGCATCTGGTCAGGATGCCTCCTGGATGCCTCCCTGATGAGGTGTTCCGGGCATGGTGAGGTGGGACCGGTCTTCTAATGGGTCTCCTCCCGGTGGGACGAGACCCATGGGAAGACCCAGGACTCGCTGGAGGGATTATGTCTTCCAGCTGGCCTGGGAATGCCTCGGGATTCCTCCCGAGGAGCTGGCCCAAGTGGCCGGGGAGAGGGAAGTCTGGGTCTCCCTGCTTAAGCTACTACCCCTGCGACCCGACTCCGGATAAGCGGAAGATGATGGATGAATGGATGGATGAAATATAGGGGAAGATGGGATTAGAATGAGAAATTAGACATTGATAAATCAAGAGTAAAAACTTAAAATTAGTGGAGATTACTCCGATCCAATTAATGTTTTTTTTTTTTTCTATTAATGAAGTGAAGAGGGCAATCAATAGAGGGGGTAAGACGTGCTGGGTAACGATGGTTTAGTATCAGAATCAGAATCAGCCTTAATGGCCAAGTATGACACATACAAGGAATTTGACTCCGGCAACTTTTCTCTCCAGTACAGAACTTAAATAAGTGAAATAAAAATAAATAAATAATATAAATTAATAATAAAGGATAATTTATTGTACATGGATTATATATAACAGTGCAGATTATATATAACAGTGCAGAGTTATAGTTTATTCTTCATGTGAATGGACTACCACTCTGTGAATATTCAGAGTTCATCAGAGCGACAGCCCGAGGGAAGAAACTGTCCTTATGTCGGATGGTTTTGGCGTACAACGCTCTGTAACGCCGCTCTGAGGGGAGGAGCCTTAACAAATTGTGGCCGGGGTGTGAGGGGTCTGTGGTGATTTTTTTGGCCTGCTTTCTGACCCTGGACTGGTACAGGTCCTGAATAGAGGGAAGATCAGCACCTATGATCCTCTCTGAGGACCTGACTGTTCGCTGCAGTCTGTCCCTGTCTTGCCTGATGGCGGATCCAAACCAGAAATATATATTTTTTAACATCTGGATGATGCGATTTTGGCAGAAGTGCTAGCTCTCATTATTCTGCATTTAAGCAGCATTTCAGAAAAAGTCTGTAATTGTAACAAACAATTTGCTTTAATCTAATATAGTGGTATTGCCATGTTCATGAAGCGTTGACCTGTGAGGTATATCCCTGCAAATTAGTTTTAACATATGCTTCATGTGTTACTGCAAATGCACAGATTATAACCACACCTCTGATGGATGGCTGGAATGGGGGACAAATCAATACTTTATTCAAACTCAATCAATGGCCAATGAAGATGCTCGGAAATCCTGCAAAGAAAAACATGCTGATCTCGTGACCATTGACAGTGAAGCAGAACGTGTTTTTCTATGGAAGCAGGTACGTTTTTTTTCATGCTTTTTTTATTCAACGATTCCAATAACTGATTAAAATTAAACTACAAAATACAATAAACACTCAAATTGAGTTTACAAGAAAATAATTTCACACCCAATTTTCAGTGACATATCAATTTATTTTAAGATGTTGAAATAACAGCTGTAAGAACTGTTAGATTTTAACAGACCATTAAGGCAGTTTTCTTCATTGAGCCCAGAGAAACAACACAGCGTTGGTTTCTTGGGATGTGTCTTCCAGAAAGTCTTACAACATAGTTTTTTTTATATAGAATGGTCAACTCCCAACACTTTCAATAATAAAGACTTAGCTCTGCCTAACCACCCAGAGCAAAGCTCCGGTGGGGTTACGATTCCTGGAGACATAGTGTGGCATTCAAATTTGTGGTTTGGTTTTTTTGCAGCCTACCTGACAGGTTGCAGACTTAAAGATTTAAGATGTAACACAGATGTATTAACATTCTGTACTTTTGTACACAGTTAGTTTCAAAATCATTCATACCCTTATTTGCATTATGTCACAAAAACCTACATTTGAGAGGATTTCTTTGCAATTTCATATGACCGACAAACATAAATATTTGCCTAATTAAGAAGCTGAAGAAATAAGAATGCACAGATATAAACATTAAAAAATAAAAATATAAAAAGGTGTTTGTTTTAACTGCAACCAATTATCTTATAAATACAGTCCACATGTGTGTTAATTATTACATTACTTGTCAAAAGCTTAAAAACACTTGTGATTAGATTTACCTTCTGGCATGAGAGTACCTTAAATATACAACCAGAGCTACAATACATTTGAGAATATAGTGTACTTTGGCATGGCTCAATAATTGTCCAAACCTAAAATTCAAGTAAATCTTTGGGCAAGACTAGAAAAATTTTCACTACAGACAGTCTGACTGATCTAATTTGCAAAAAAAACGTATCTCACTTAATGTTTAAACACACCCCAGCAGTGATTGCTGTGAAAGGTGGTTGAAAATAAATGTAAGTATTTATAGTTGGATTTTAGTTTGAATATGACTGCACTGTAATAAATTTGATACAACTGAATGAATTAAATTTTTTTATATATATTTTGCATGTAGTAGGAATTTATTTTGATCTGCTCTCTGCAGAGTTCCGTGAGATATAAATCATTTTTAATTTGCACATTATTTTGAACTGATTTCCTTGATAGAGTGGATACATTTCTAGTATGGACATAACTGTGCAGAAGTTTTAGGCAGGTGTAGCAAAATACTTTAAACAAATAATGCTTTAAAAAATTGACAATTATTTCAATCAATGAACAAAGTGAACAAAAGAAAAATTCAAATCAAATCAATATTTGGTATGATCCCTCTTCACCTTCTATATATCATCAATTCTTCAAGGCACACTTGAACGCAGTTTTTAAAGGAACTCAGCTGGTAGATTGTTCCAAATCTTGGAAAAATAACCACAGATCTTCTTTCGATGTTTCCTCACATCCTTCTTTCTTTTTTATATAATGTTAGAAATGCTTGATGATGCTTAGATCATGATGCTGTGGGGTTCATACCATCACTTCCAGGACTTCTTTGCTCTCCTTTATGGTCAGGACTTAATGACTTTGGTTGTGTATTTAGGGTTGTTGTCCTGCTACAGTAAATTCGGGACCAAACATATACCTCCCTGATGGTATTGCATAGTGGATAAGTATCTGTATTTCTCAGCACTGAGAACACCATTAATCCTGACCAAATCTCCAACCCTGTTGGTAGAAATGCAGCCCCGAACGTAAAAAAAACGTCCACCACACTTCACTGTTGCCTCTTCAAATTGCCTTGTGCTACAGTCAAAAATTAGAAACTTTAACGCATCAGTCCAGAGCACCTGATGCCAGTTTTCTGCACCCGAGTTCCTATGTTTTTGTGCATACTTGAGTTGCTTGGACTTGATTCGTCGTAGGTATGACTTTTGGCTGCAAGTCTTCCATGAAGACCACTTCTGGCCAGGCTTTTCTGGACTGTAGAATGGTGTAACTGGGTTCCACTGGTTTCTGCAAGTTCTAAAGTGATGGCACTACTGGACATCTTCCAATTTCAAAGGGTAATAAGCTTGTCTTCCAACTGCTGCACTAAGTTTCCATGGTATACCATTGTACCTAAGATCCCCGACATTGACTGTTTCTTTGTCCCTCTTCAAAAGAGCTTTAATAACACATATTGACACCCCAGTCTGCTTTGAAATCTTTTTCTGGGAGACAACTTGCTGATGCAGTATAACTGCCTTGTGTCTTATTGCTGTGCTCAGTCTTGCCATGACATTAAACTATCTTCCACAGCCTCATCTTGGTAGCAGAGTGTGGCTATTCCTCACCCAGTTTTAAGCCTCCTTCACACCCGTTTCTGTTTAAGTTGATGACTCTGTTTCAACCTACCTGCCTATCCAATCTGTGACATTAATGATTATTAGCCTCTGTTTGATATAATTGTTTGATAATACACCTGACTATAATCCTATAAAATTCCTGACTTTGTTTAAGTGCACCCACAAGAATTATTATTATTATTATTATAAATAAATAAATAAATAAAATAAACTATTTATGCCTCTCTCCCGTTGAGAGCTGGAGATAGACACCAATACACCCCCCCCCCTCCAATGGATGGATGGATATTTGTATTTCTGAAAACATTCTTTGTTTACAGCCTTTTTTAAAAACACATACCTAAACCCTTTGCACAGTACTGTATTCCTTTGCACTCATAAACTAAAACATCCATTTTTTTTTGAGGGTAGATATCCAAAAGATTTGGTTCTTTCTGGATCGGCCTCACTGTGGATCTTGACAAATCATTTCAGTAAGTAATAATTCTAAGCACATTTGAGAGAAAAACAGCATCAATCATTCTGTTTGCAAGCTTTCTACCAAAACATTATAGCTAATTATCATGGGAATAGAGCAGATTAATGTGGTTTTGATCCAAATAAATTTCTCATTGGATTAAATTGTTTTTTAATTCAATATTCTTAACCACTTTGTTTTTTGTTACAATAAGATGGATGGATGGTTCTCCAGTAATTTTTCAAATGTGGGATGTTGGACAACCTAATTTCCATAATTCTGATGAAAACTGTGTTGTCATGAGGTCATTCCATGGTGAGTATGCAATTCAGCACATTACATGTGTTTCCTTAAAAACAACAGGCTTGATGGTTTGAGAACATTTTCATTTGAACATTAGAATGGCCAAGAAGGATTGATAAATACAAGTTTACCAGACTTACATGGTTTGAATTTACTTTACTGCTTTTGTGATTCTTCTTGTTCTTCCAAAAACAAGAACTTTCTTCATTAGTTTGTCCTTCCACTTGTTTTTTGAACAAAGAAGCAAGAAAGTACATTTTTTTTCCAGCTTTTAATAATTTGAATAATTTCAATAAAACAATTAAGTGTTTAGGAATTCTAAACATCTAGACCCCGGTTATGATAGATTATAATACTTATATAATAATACTAGTAGAATTTTCTTTGTATGTTATATTCTAACATTACTGTCATCAACACTTATGCTATCTTTGTTTATAGTTGTTTGTTCCAAACATTCCATTTGTTGAAAACAACATCTTAAAAGATGACTAAACTTTGCATATTCTTGTGACAGTAAATTAGGTTGAGATTTATTTCAGAGAAGCAAAACTATAACGGGTTTTTAATATCCTATGTGGTTGGTTGCTTTTTCTGTTTTGTTTGAAAGGTGAATTATCAAACAGTTAAGGTCTGCACTTTACTAAAAAAACAAATCACAGTCCAACCAGTATTTAACTATTACTATAAACATGCTTAATATGTTTTAAATCCCTCTCATTAATATGTGTAAGGAAAATCCAATTAATTCATGCAAACACAACAAAGTTGTAAAACTCATTTGACAGTTATATTTACAACACTAACTAATATCATTTGGGTTATGCAACATTAGTCTAAAGCAGTAGTTCCCAAAGTTAGGGTCGGGACTCCATTTGGGGTCACAAACAGGTAAGTGTGGGATCTTGAGATTCAAATTGAGATGAGAATGACAAATAACAGATATCTAAATTTTATAAGTCAAATGAAAGATGAAAAACAGGACTTGAATAAATAAAAGCAACATATAGTGGTTGATATTTTGGCTGATGATATTGAGCCACTGTACCAATTTTTAAGTGACTCAGAAATAAATGCTTGGATTTTACATCAAGAGTTGGGGTCACGGGTGTTTTGAATTGATATTTTGTGGGTCAGAGCCTGGAAAGTTTGGGAAACAACACTGGTCTAAAACACTCAAGTAAAACTACTTCTCAGTGGCTAAAGAAAAAAAAGACTTGTGGCAATACCTTGAATAGGCCAATCATTCTCTAAAAAAAGTGTACCTAAATAAAGAAAACCTGAAAGGAATGTGTAACAAATCACTCCACAGATAATTAAAATGGTTCTTTTCCCAAATGCTAACAAACACTTATTGCCACCAAGGATGTCAGTTTCACAACAAATAGATTTATCTTTTCTTTCCCCTAAAACTGCTTTTTTATATTTTTGTGATCAGAATCGTTTAAATGTGTGTACCTTAACTGGGTTCTGGAGGTGAGGCGATTATTCCATTACGCTGCATTAGTATAGGATGGATCTTTGTTGACATCTTTGTGCACATGCACAAGTGGCTGGGTTGCAAGAAAACAAACAAAATGAAGGGCTATAGAGATACAACAAACACCTCCAAGAGATTTAGCAGGGAAAATCCCTAATATTTTTTACCTCGGAAGACAGTGAGAGCTCTAGAGTGAAACTTAAAATCTCTATTGATGACAAAATGGAAGTTATTTAAAGTCCCTTTGAGATGTGTAAAAAACGTTGGCTTTTTTAACAGGTTTCCTGGCCACAAATCCGCTGGGGAGACATTTAATCCTATTTAATAGAAAGCCCTGGACCCTTTAGTCATAAAAAAAAGCTTACGGCTTTCAAAAGTCTGGAGGTCTGAGATTATGTTGTGTCAAGGAAAGTGGAGACAAAGAATCCATCTTTCCTAAAAGCCAAGTGATTGTGATTGCCAAGGAAAACTGCAAAATACTCAGCAGAACTACAACGTCCTCACTGATTAGTGTCCTTATTTATGTATTTATAAAAATGTAGTCACTGTTGGACAAATTCAGTTATCCTGGGTATAGAGGATTTCAATGGCGTCAAGTTTCTGGTGAAAAACTGAATATCACCGCTTACACAGTTCTTATTTTTAATCCAGTTTGGGTGAAACATGCAATAATGTAGCAGCTTTAACGAAATAAAGTATAAGCAGCTGTCAGGATAGGATTCACAACTGCTGCATGTATTGCAGCAGGTATAAGAAAATAGTCAGGGTGCTGATCATGGTTTGGAAGATCTGAATCAGAACATGTAAACAATATAATGCAGATAAGTTTAAAATACGCAAAGCTTAAGGTTTTTACATAAACTTTTTCTAAAAAACAAATATACGATCACAAGGACTTAGCATGAGCAAAATGAGCCCCACAAACTGTCAGTTGCTGCAGGAATCCAGTCTTTCTTTTAAACATCCAGACTTACAGTAATCTCCTGATCGGCTGCAATCTTTTTTGCTTTTCAAGAAAAAGAAATGTACTAGGCCCCAGTCAACCACACAGCTGGAGAAAATCATCTGCCCCGCTAAATCTTCCTCCAAACGTGCAAAATAATCTAAATATTGTTAAAAAAAAATGTTTTGCCACCCACTACAATGATGCATTGCTCAAAAACATTTGCTCTGTGCTCTGTTTGTGTAGCTCTGTTAGTTCGGCAATTTAAAAATAACAGCCTGTTGACAGAGTAACATTATCGTTCAGTTAGAAAGTTTAAAACAAGGCTTCTGTAGTTGTGTCGAATTTTGTGCACTTGTGGGAGCTATTTGGTAAGTTGAAGTTACTCTGTCTTATGCAGAAAGTAAGATGTAGTTAACCTTAGCATAGCTTTCCGTCACTCACTAACTTAGCTAAAACTCCCCACATGGCTTTGGGCAACCAAATAGAAAATAGTTTGTTCTTCACCTGCGAATAAAACTTGCTCAAGTTCTGTGTGGAACCACTTTACTGTCAGTGCTGCAGATAAAAACCAAAGTAACATTTAATGAGTGCAAAAGTCAAATCAGCATAGGCAAATATATAAAACATCAGTTAATATCTTCTTTGCATATACACAAAACTTAAAACATCTTCTCCTGGTACTGTCTGCCAATCTGTCACAAGTACCAATCATCACAGCCATGTTCTGCCCCTGTTAGTTTAACCATGGATGAGGTAATGGCTGTTATGTTGTTTTCTTTTCAATTATGTTCGTTTTTACTTGTTTGTTGCTGGATTTATGGGAAAAAAAATAACTATGGATAATTGAAAAATACTTACCTAATGTAACTTAGAAGTGTAGTCACACACAGACACACACACACACACACAAAAGATTTTTACGGCGATTTTGAATTTTACTTGAATAAAAATGCAAATACAGATATAAATACCGGCTACTTTTCACACCTCTACTCTGGACCTTTGCACATGCAAAGATCTAAAAGGGAAATTGAACTTCAAAAGGTTGAAAATTACTGTTACATGCAAACTTTCCTTTTTTCCAGCACATTCACATGTGCTAAAAAAAATTGTTGTTCAACTTGTAAATGCACAATATTTAAATATGTTTTTCTTTTAAAGGAGTCATAACCTATTATTACTGTGGATAACCACACTCTATTATAGTCCTTCATGCCATTCAAAAATATTCAAGTGAAAAAATAAAATAAAAATTTTGCTTTTCTGTCTTTTTTTTCTAAACACAGTATCATCTCACCAGGATACGTGCGATATTTAGGCTGTACCGGATGGTAATTATGATGAGGAAAATTAGGGGCACGTTGATTGGTAGCAGGAAGGAGGGGGGTTGACATCGTAGGCTTCACTTCAGCATCTTACTCCAAAATAACAACATGGCTCAAATTATGACTGAACCTGACCTGGCCGCAACCTACAGAATTCAATACATTCAATACACGTTTCCTACTTCAGTTTTCTCTGTGTTTTCAGCAGTTTTCCACCTCTGAGTATTTCCAACATGGCACACATTGTTCTCAATAGCCCCAGCTCCCTTCCTTATGGCCCCAATAGCAGTTAGCTGCTGTTTGTTATAAACAATAGTGTAATAAGACTTCAGTCTTACCGTCTGAATTGTAGAGAAGTCTCTGATTGTTGGAACACCCTTTATTTCCAAACTGAGCTTCAGTGCCATCTGGTCCCTGGTAGCTTGGTCTGGTTGGGGAGTCAACAACAGAGAAACTTAACATGTCCACCATGTCTCTTCATTTTCCATGCTCGAGTCCTTAGCCTACTCCTAATCCAAACGCAAAAAAATAGACCAGACACCAAAGCGATCACTTCACAGTGCGAGCCGGTGGTGGAGGCCGGAAGATGACTGTGCTGCTCTGCGTCTGGTGTGAACTACACCTTAGGTTAACAAGGACGCTGAAAGGAAGCGGTCTCCGTTCCGCGCTGCTTCTGCGGCCAGTGTGAACCAGGCTGAATTCAGTAATGGCAACCGCAGCGCTTAACTGAATGCGAGGGGGAGTGGGGCGGCACGAGTTTGCAGCAGCATTGGTTTGCACTGATTTATCCTCCCGGTTTGAAGTCAAGACGGAAGAGAAACTGAGAAATTGTTTATATGTGGGGTGCACATGGGCTGGTTGAAGAAGCCATGGGTAAACAAACACTGTATTTTTAAAAATCAGCTTCCTGGCCAGTTATCCTTGAGAGAATAATAGGATTAAATATCCTACCAAATTTTGACTAATTTATTTTAATATGTAATTATTTTCAAATAAAAATGTGAAATGCACATTGTGGGTGTTACCGCTTTTTGACTTAACCTTTATTGTTTCACAGGGTTCTGGCATGATTACAACTGTGGATATGAATTCCAGTCTATTTGTAAGCGCAGTGGTTCCCCTCATGTCAACGCAACTCTGGCTCCAACAGTGCCACCAAAAGGTGGCTGCAAACAAGGCTGGAAAAAGATTAACTTTAAGGTGATAATTCTCTGATATAAAGAAGAAGATAACATATAGTTTAGAGACTAAATCAACTCTACAGAGATGCTAGTAGTTGCAAGTGCTAAATTTTCATTAGCAGTATTCATATCCACTCTTGAACAGCATACATCCGTAGGATGAAAGTGGTCTGGGCAGGACACATACCGCGGGTACAAAGGTATTATCTGCCCCAAACACCTTAATTTTACCATGTTTATATTCCCCTCGGATTTACAAACGCCTCAGAAGTGCTTCTGTATTCTCTTCCAGGCCGATTTGGGTCTTCCAATAAAATAATAAAAAGCTTATGTCACTGTAGCACAGCGGCCGCCGTAGAACACAGACTTTCAGTCCTGCAGGGGCGGCGGCCGTGATGTCAGCTTTTTATTGTTTAATTGTAAGCCCCCAAATCGGCCCGGAAGAGATTACAGAAGCACTTCCGAGGCGTTCGTAAGTCCAAATCAAATACAAACATGGTAAAATTAAGGCCATTGTAGCAGACAATACCTTATTACAAGTGGCATGTGTCCTGAGAGGTTTAGAGCAGTGTTTTCTTAACTTTTTTTTTTTTACCTGTGTATCCCCAGAGCCAATTTGTCAGACCATAAGTACATCCTTAGTAAAATGTGTCTTTAATTTTCCAAAAGTAGAACGTACAACTGATAATTAAACTGTGACTTACTCCAAATCAGCCTTTTTGGTTTTGAGCAACAGGAAGTCCACTGTGGCTCTTCTATGATATCCATCTTGATTTGGTCCGCTGTATTAGTTGGGCAGAAAATCAATTTTAAATGAACTTTAAACTTGAGTGACTGAAATTATAATGGGTAATATATAAGTAATACATCATATTAGCAGAAAGAAACATGACATCATATTAGCAGAAAGAAACATGACAGCATGAGAAAGCAGATAAATTTAAATAACATTCTGTTCAAATATGGATACAGAAACTTTGCTGGGAGCACAAGTGGCTGTTAGATCAGTGCTGGTAAATAATTTATGGATCAGTTTAGGTGGGGACAAACCCGTCAATTATAAATATTGGTGGGGACATGTCCCCGGCGTCCCTGGTTAAAATTACGCCTATGGATAACAGAGATTAGACGGAGCCCCTAGCATAGCAGCTGAGTCCAGCAAGCAATCTTTCCAGTCCATTATATAAAAAAGCCATGGGTGTTGTTTGTATGCGTTTACTGAACATTCTGAGATGCAACATGCACATCTGGTACTTCCCAGCTTAAAGTAGTGACATAAAATATGTTAATGTTATCCGGTCAGTTGTTTTCCAGGAGAGGGCATTGCAGCTGCTCAGAGAGCAGGATTCAGGAGGATTACTCAGACATGCGTGAATTAAGCAAAAAAACACTCTGGCAGGGTTTTTATGAGACAGTTGCACTACCACATGGTTGAAAAATTTGAAATCTTGATTTTGCATGGTATGGACCTTTTACGTGTTGCCATGTTCTCCCTGCAATGTGCTCACATACCACTGGAGGTATGTGTACCCCTGGTTGGGACACACTGGTTTAGAGTGTAGTCTAACATCTAATGTTCTGATGTATTAATTCACACTGAAGCTAAATCCAAAGCATTCAGTTGGAATACATACATGATTTGTAATTACATTTCTTATGATTTAAATCCAGTGTTACAAGATCGTAAACAACCAAAACTTAACATGGTATGAAGCAAGGCAACAATGTAAAGACATGGGAGGAAACTTGGCCTCTATCCCCTCAAGACATGTGCAAGGTTTGTTTTCCTATTAAAGCTTTAACCATTTATTTCCCTTCAGGATATTTGTCTAAATCTACTTATCCAACCCTTTTGCTAATCAAAATTAAGACAAGTTTACCTATGACATTCTTTACAGAAAAAAATATTTTAATTGGAAAACAATTGTAATACTTAAAATACATTTTTTAAGGATAAAAACAGTAAAGAAAGATGTATCAGGAGATGCTGTACATTTTTAACTTGAACATTCAAAATTTGAAAACAAAGACAAGTTCACTGCAAAAACAGATATGTTAAAACATGACACATGTCCTGAGTGAGATCAGGGACTACACATGTGTAGATTTTAGCAAACTGTGTGTTATCCTCCAATCAGTTGATTGACACAGTGTAAGTGTTATTTTCAGTGCCTGAAGTTCTGGCACAAGAAATTTTAAGATTTTATAATAAATAAACAGAAAAAACTAATATGCATTAAGCAACAAAAATAATGCATATCAATTTGTGCATACAAACAAATTACCAGTTTAACAAGAGCAATAATTTAGCAGTTAAAATTAACTCAATGTGTTTAGTCATGTGTTATTTTTGACACATTTTTTGCAGTTTTGAAAATAAATAAAAGATATATTAGTCAATAAATGTTATGATGAAGTTTAAATTAAAACAGAAAAATATCGTTTAAAGTATGTTAAAAAATATATCACAATTAAGTACAAATACTCAGGTTTTGGGTGACTTTTCAGTTTGTTATTTGATCAATTTCTTAAGCTGTAGCCTTTTCTGTAATTCTATTATCACTGTGTTTTCCCCCTATTCTTATTTTACTTTTGGCTACTAAATGACCTCATTAGAAAAATATCTGTAGGTCTAATTTGATTGGGTTTAAACTAGAATTAAAACCACAGAGATAATGGGGATTGGTAACATCAAATTTGTTTAATTTCTGGTATTGACTAGAATTTATTTGTCTGTTTTCTGTTTTCAGTGTTTTTATTGTCTGAAATGGTCAACAGACCAACTATAGACCTCTGGATTGGTTTTCATAACTCATATAGAGATGGGTTTTTTTGGACTGATGGACGGTCAAAGTCATATGTAAACCTCCAATTGTCTGTAAGTGAACACTTTATGGTTTTTATCATCAATCATCACTCATAGACAACTTCCTAAATTTAAAATGTTATCTTTTATTTTAGGAATCCGTTATATTTCCACACATTTCACACTTTTCATACCATGAAAGATTAATGGTAAGTTAAAAGTATTCCGCTTTATTGATGTAAGTTTATTTATGTAATTGTTTGTGTAATTGATCTCAAATGTGTCTCCTAAAACAGAAAAATGTTTTTAGAAAAGCCAGGTCAAAAGCTATATATTTGTATGTGCAACGGTTTGAGAGCATTAAATGTATAGATTTGACATTTTTAATCACTGACCTTAATTTATGTATGAAGTAAAGGCATATGATTAATTCAAAGGTTTTGGTTTCTTATCAGGTACCTATAGATGAATATGATGTAAGTAGTTTCTATCCATCCATCCACTCTAATTCAAGTTTTTTGTAAAGACATTTCACAACTCAAGATGATCTATGAATAAATTCAAAATTATTTACTGTACAATCTACTGCTCAGTGTATTGTTTACTGAGAATATTTAGAGGTTTAATCAACTTCCTCAATCTGCCTTTAATAGATAAACTGTCTAAAATGCAAAGGAAAAAGCCACTACCTAGACCTAACATTTACAGGATATTTACCAGAAGTCAAATGCAAGAAAGAGCATGGGCACAGAGCTGGACCTAACAGGGACCCATTGAATAGAAGATATAACTGGATAAACATTATAGTAATCAAGCATTTTGGATGAGCTGGATTTTCTTTGGGCTGTGCAGAAAATAAGTATTCATAATAGTCCAGCATGGACTCATTTTATTGGAAGATACTCCAAAATGAGAATAATGTTATTATGTTCTTCACATCACAATGTAAAACAAGGCGACACAGGAAAGCATTGAAACAACATAACTGCATCCTCTGATGTTATCTTTTTATCTTCATGGGAATATCCTTTCTTTTTAAATCCTCTTTTTTCTGTTACTGTCTTATATTTACTAACTTTTAAAACAATGCCTGGTTTGTAATGTTGAGAGTTTACCTTTGGGGATTAATAAAGTACTTTTGATTCTGATCCTAAGATATACAGAGTATGTTAAAACAATCTTAACATCTGGGTTTATTTTGCAGTTTAGACAACGGTTTGGAACCATGGTAAGTATTTCCTAAATACACTTAAAGCCCTATTGTCAGACTTCGTATAGTGAAATAGAACGGTTATGTCTTTGACGGACTGGCGACCTGTCCAGGGTGTACCCTGCCTCTCGCCCATTGACAGCTGGAGATAGGCACCAGCCCAAGGGCGTCAGTTTGTTTTTAAAATTGCTGGGGACGTAATTATTAACTTGAATGCGGTTTGAGGATATGTGGGGACACTTATTAAATATTTATTCAGCCTCTAAGTATTCATCCGTTTCATGTCTCATTACAATATGCACTGCAGAGTAGGCTATAAACGTGGTAAAAATCGGAACTTTAGTAAATCAATACAAGTTAAAAGCCAGAGGTTCAACTGTTTTCCTTTTTAAACATCACCAACATTATGTGGTTGGTTGGGAAGAATTATTAAAATCCACATCGTAGCACAAAGAACAAGTTGAATATCATATAGTCACACCGGAAGAATGCGCAACAATAAAACATGCTCGTTTTGCAACTCCAACATCGTTCTGTGTGAAGAAACTTTAAATGAACTTACAGCTGACCGTCCTGCAATAGCGCAGTCACCTGTAAATGATCCGCATAAAGTTGTTTCAGGTGGGAAAAAAAACTAAATTGAATTTCATGGCTCCGGGACGAAGTTTATTTAATGCGAGCGGACATAACTGATGTTTTGTTTAAGAGTCCCAAAGAGGAAAATGTTCATATGCTGTTTTGGTGTTGAGAGCAGGAGGGAATTTTTCGCGCTGATGATGCAATGCCGCTGCTATCCATACAGCGCTTCCAGCGATTCAGGAATGAAAAATACTGGACAGAGTGTTTGGTTTCTGCACAATAATTTCTAAATATACATTTCAGCTGCAGTGTAATGAAAGACTAATAATTCACTTCAGTATAATCTACTTTAAATAATGGATCAAGTTATTTTTCTTTTTGATTTTTTAACATTGATGGAAATGTTGTCCGCTCTCTCGTTCTCCATTCCTGCGTCGCTGAAGTCTCTCTCTCTGGAAGCTGGATGCAGAGATAGCGAGAATTTTTCGCCTTCAGGGCAAAGTAGGCTAGTATTCTGGCATGCTCTCTACACAAATCCAGTATGTCAACATATCATCTTTGGGAGTCTTAAACGAGCAAAAATATTGCTTGATTATCTTCTTCCTTGCTACTCACCCGTAGAAAATAAACCAGACCCATTAAATGAAATTTACAATGGTCCCTCGTTTATTGTGGGGGTTATAAAAATAACCCACAAATCTGCAAAGTAATCATCTTTTTTTTTTTTTTCAAATTATTATGTTTTAAGGCTGTTACATCCCTCGCCACACACCTTTTTAAACTTTTATCAGACATACATTAACGTTTAATCACATTTCTCACTAGTTTTTACACTCAAACCTTTGTAGAATTAAAACATAAAAGTATTTTGCAGTACCGTCTCTGGTGTTGCGCTGCTCGGTGCGTCTTTCTCCACTGAAAGTTTCTGAGCAGCCAGGTGTCGTTTGCGAGTGTAGAACAATTTTCTGGATGAGAAAATTATTAAAACCAGACATAATGAATTTGGCACGGGAGACATAACAGGAGGAGATTAATGATTGCGTCCAATCATTTAGGACGCAGAACACTATGCGCGTTAGGATGCTGTAAAGAAAGAATTTAAATTGTGCTATAAAAAAATCCACCGAACAGCAAAGCAGTGATGGACCTGTGTTATCAGCAAAGGAGCTGTATAACTGTATTTTTTCCATCTTGAGACGGGTACCAGTGACATTGCAGGACTCCACCCTGTAGCTGACTACCATTCTTTTAAAACGTGACATATCATAAATAGGCCGCTTATCTGAAGCTTAAAATGATAAATGAATGAGAATAATTGCAAGGCATGTTGATTTATAATCTTTTTTAAGTCTGCAGCTACATGAAGCTTTAACCGCTTCTGCTGCGTAAAATTTTTCTCGCGTTTCTGTCTGCGCTCTTGACCGCTTGCTCTAGATTTCAGGAGATTTTACCTGACGTGTGAGCTTCAGGGAACTGCTATATAAATACAGGAGACTTCTGCAATTTGAGATTTGGGATAATAGTGCATTTATACTGCAGTGCAGCAGTCGGAGAATGTTTTCATCTGAGAGGAGAGGGTCTTTCACATTATGAAGCATGCGGTGTGCCTGGAGTATCTTGACAAGTAGAATAATGTTAGTGGCTCAATGCAGTGCTTTATTATACATTATTGCGCTAATGAGATGATCAGGTGACTGTTAAAGCCTGAGCTCCAGCCGAGACCATGGACAATAATAGAAATTAAGCCCGGGGTTCGGGCAAAGCTCTTCAGCTGTACTGTAGCATATGAGCAGAAACAAACATGACTGCGTACGAAACTGGAATAGAGTGAATTCAATAATATCCTGTTTAATTACTGATGCAGAAATTTTGCTGGAAGCAGAAGTGGCTGTTAGGTCAGTAAACATTTCCACATCAGGCTTGGTGGGGACAAACCTGTCAATCATAAATATTGCTGGGGACATGTGCCCGGGGTCCCCGGTAAAATGACGCCTATGCACCAGCCCCCCTGGGACCCATTAAGGATTAAGCGGTTCAGAAAATGGATGGGATGGATGGATAGAACGGTTTTGATAGAAATTTGGACAAATGCTGCTGTCTCGATAAATTTAAGTTTCTTTGCTAACACCAACTGGGCTTGAGTGTCTATTAATCAAGCTATCAAGGAAAGAATGTATGGTTGTGAGGCATTTGGAAAATAGGGCAACAGTTTTGCAAAGAATGGTAAAACACGTGTTGGGAAGCATCTTTTGCGGCGATTTTTTTGTGACCGTATCAGTGAACACCCCTGATCACCCGATGAGTTTCACGTCTTTGTAAACAAAAGTTTAATGCGTTTTAGGAAGGAATGTTTCTGTGTACCCATACTCTGATTGTGAGGGGGTGTTGGCAAAGAAACTTACATTTATCGAGACATCAGCATTTGTCCAAATTTCTATCAAAACCGTTCTATTTTCTATCGCTCTATTCTGAAAACAGGGCTTTAAGTGTAAAATACCTAACTTTTCCTTTTATTGAAAATGTATAAAAATGTTTAATGAACCTATTGGTGATCTACTGGGCTATGTTTTACAACACAGTGTGCTGTGATCAACACTGATCCTTCACTTGGAATTGGTAAATGGATACCTAAGTCTTGCAATGACACCAATGGATTCATATGCCTGAAAGATTTTGGTAAGTCAAATTAGAGGTGATTCATTCTGACATTTTATTAAAAAGTTTAAGTTAATTTTCACCTGACTGACGTACCACAGCTGTGTCCCCCCTTAAGGCTTCAATTACTGCCCAGTGAAATTGTCTTAGCCTAATTAATGCTTTACTTTCTCTGCAAAAAAACAAACAACACAAAATAAAACTATTTTTTTTTTGCAAACTCGGCTTCTCTTTTGTAGTAACCTACCCTGCGTAGTGTTTTCTTGAGAACATGCAATGCCATGCACAATTTTAAAACATGATAAGTATGTTTAAATTATTTGTTTTGCCATGAGTTAAGTATTATTTGTAAAAACTAAAAAAAAGTATTATTTTTCAATTTCACTGTAAAACAGAACCTGGAACCGACCCTACTGAACCAACAACCTCTAACAGCTACGTCAAAATACTTAATGATTCCATCAAGCTTGTTCCTGAGCAAATGAGCTGGGATACTGCTCAGAAGCACTGTGAAGCTGACGGTGCCAAGCTGGCCAGCGTGCGGACTGAGTGGACACAGGTTTACATTGAGTTGCTGGCTTTGAATCTCAAACAACCTCTGTGGCTTGGACTTAATAAATCACAGGTACTGATTAAACATTAAATAGAATAGATGAATCAATAGCACTTCCTATTTTAAAATGGGAGATGGACTTGTCCATCTCATTTGACCGAAACCTCTGGTCTCAGATTTCCTTAAGAACCTTTAAATTTCTTAAAAATCCTAATCTACGATAAATACAATATAAAATCCTTCATAGAGTGCATTATACAGGCCAACGGATGTTCAATATGGGTTTTATGCCATCTAATACCTGTTTACAATGTACAAGCAATCTACCAGACAATTATACTCATGCTCTTTGGTTCTGCCCACCTGTCAAGAAATATTGGTACCAGATATGTGAAGACCTATCAAAGTGTCTGAAATGTAATATCACACCTTCTCCCACAGTTTGCTTGCTGGGAAATTTAGATGAAGTTACCATGGATACAAAGTCTATGCAATTAGTTCACATTGCCTTATGCATCGCTAAGAAAAATATCCTCTTGAACTGGAAAAATAAAAATACTCTGAATATTAATCAATATAGAGATCTCCTTCTGGATTACATTGGTCTAGAAACGGCTTCTGCCTCCACATCTGATCAATCTTTCTGGTCTCCCTTGATCAGCTCCATCACCTAGTGGGGTCGGGCCCTTGATTTTGTTCTGTGGGACACGATTGCCGATGTGGAGTTTAAGGGTTGGTGGTGACTGCTAGGGGTCCTCGGGGTTGGGTCCGCTTGCGGTTGGGGCGGTAGGTGCCGTGAATCTCGCCTGGGGTGGGACTTTGGGGGCTTTGGGTGGTGACTCCTGGTGGCTGCATGCGGCACCTTAGGGGGGTCGTGCTGGCGGACACTGGTTACTGGCCTGGTGCTGTGCTGCTCTGGGGGGGGTGCCCTGGCCGGGGCTTGGCCGGTGGGGGAGCCTCTGTCGCCGGTGCCGGCTGGGGGGGGGCTGTGGTCGGCTGGTGGTCGTTGGGCGCTGCTGCCTTTTCCAGGGGGGGATGGAGTTTGCCTGCGTCAAAAGGCCTTGGGACGCAGGCACGTCACTGGGGTGCGGGATGGAGTTTACGTCTTCGCTACCCGGTGGCGGCCTGGGTCCCAATTTTATTGAGCAACTTAGACACTTACGCTAGCAAAATTTACATGACACACGCACACGTAGGAACCTGGCGGTGGGTGCGCCTCGGCACTGGAGGCGGGGCCCCTTATACGGGGCCTCGACTGTGGTGCCGGTACCCACTGTTTAAATGCATCTAGACACTGAGGGCCCGGGGAGGGAGATGGGGGTACCTGGCAGTATTCCAATGTCCCACCCCTCTGTTTTAAGTGCACATTAGAACAACACGCAACAACACTACAATTGAGCAGGGGGAGAGAGGCTGGGGGTCTTTCCACACCCCTGTTCGTTTGACCATCAGGGGTTGAAGCCCGGGTAGATTATCAGATCGTCTGGTCGGGGACCTAGGCTAGTGGACTACTCTTGCCGGGGTGGGGTCCGTCTCCCGGGTGCAGGGGCAGGGTGCTCTATTGGGGCATCTATCCCTGGGCCTGGAAGTATAGAGTATGTATGGGGTGTATGAATGAGTGTACAGCGTCCTTTTGTCGTGTGTCCTATATATGTAAGAATGTGTGCGCATGAGAGGGAGGGTACGTATGAGTGTTTCTGTCTGTCTATGTCTACTTGTCAGGTTGGGTGTTTGGCTGCCCTCTGGCCTGGTGCATCTTCTCCCCCCCCCGTCACTCCCCGCCGGTGATAGATGGTCCTGCCCGCTGGTCGATGATGGCTCTCGATGCCTGGGGCTGGGGGTCCCGGTTGCGGCACGGCTCGGTCCTGGTGCATGCTTGGCTGGTCCTGGGTGGGCCGGTGTGTCGGGCGGCCGCTGTTTCGGGCCGACATCCTCCTTGGATTGACTGGGGCACCTCTTATGGGGGTGCCGGGGTTGGAAAGTAGGTTGGTGCCGTAGGTTGGATCGGTGGGGACCGTGCCCGGCGCCCAAGCTCCTGCCAGTTCCATGAGTTCTACTGCCTGGTAGGTTCATCTGGGGGGGCTGTCCGGTATTGGCTGGGCCCCAGATCTTGGCGCTCTGTATGGGGCGGGATCTGGACCCCGGAGCTGCTAGATCTGGATGTCCAGGTGCTGGCTGGGCGCGGCCTGGGGAGGGCGTACATCCGCTGTGGCTTTTACTGTGGCTCCCTGGCGTGTGGATGTGTGGGGGGGGGGGCGGGTTGTTGGCGGTGGGTATTGGTCCA
This sequence comes from Apricaphanius iberus, assembly GCA_028564705.1. NCBI lineage: Eukaryota > Metazoa > Chordata > Actinopteri > Cyprinodontiformes > Aphaniidae > Apricaphanius > Apricaphanius iberus. Next base: position 3,238,100 of record JAPXFQ010000338.1, read on the forward strand.
GGGTGGCAGCGGCATGTATTGTCCGTTGATCGGCTGCAGGCGCCTCCTGCCCGGCGGCGGCGGGGGACCCCTCTCGGCGGCTCCCTGGTCAGGGCCCTGCTGGGGGGCGGGGTGCCCCTGATCCCCATAGCCTCCGGGTCCTGTTCCAGGCCTGTCCTGGCGTAGCCGGTTTCCGGCGGAGCCCGTGGGCTCGTCCCTGCGATCTCTCGGGGCCCCAGCATTGCGGCTGCTTGGTGTTCCCCTGGGACTTCCATCTGTTCCTCTCTTGGTGGGTGATCGACCCCGCGCTGGTCCGCCTGCGGCTCCTGCGCTCTGTGGGACTCTGGATGCATCCTTTATGTCTGTGTCAATTCCTGTAGGACGGATTGATGGTTCCTTACACCAGCTATCAATCGCTTGCATGGGGAAACCTTATTCAGACCTGCATGCTCACACACACACATAGGTGTGCGGACATTGGTGTGGACGAACATATCTTGAGCTGAGGTTATTGTCATTAGTTAGCTTTTACCAGGAGCTTACCAGAAACATTAGTATTGTGTTCATTAATCCATGCTTGTGTATAGTGAATGTGAAATTCTTAAGTTTTATTACTGGATCTGAACTATTGGTGTGGTTCTGTTCAGTTCGTTGTTTTTGTTTGTTTTGTTTATACCGCTTCTCTGTCATCCGGCAGAGGCGGAGGACTGGGATGTGTTCTTTGTTTGCCTCCCTGTCTTGTGTCGTCAGTTCGCGCCTCTGCTGGTGCAGTTTCTTTTCTTCACCTTCTTCCTTTCTTCCTTCTTGTCTCGGTTTCGTGTCCATGACTTCAGGAAATGGAACCCTCGGTAATCACTAATAAAGATTTTTTAATACATATACATCAAGTGGAGTGTTACAGCAAAGCTGTAATACTCTGCTTGGGAAAGTAAATCTGTTGGGCTTGTACTTGGTACTCAGACACCAATTCTGAGTGGCAAACTGCTAGACAGGACACGTAAAAAAAATAAAAAAATTAATAAAAATAAATCACAGGTATTGTCTTTAAATCCACCAAAAGCAGATTCTAGATTCTTAGTGCTGTAACTACTTACATCTAAAGATTTAATGGTAACATCCTTATAGGGAAAGACTCAAATGTAAATTTTTCACATGAGTCCTAGTTCTCACTTTTTTAAGAAACACCAAGGGTATGATTTATTAATGGGTTGCACTTGTTAAAACTACCACAGAAAACACAGCATCGCAAAAAAAGGCTGCAGCTTAGTTACCATGCAGTTAGTTACCAGGCACAGGTAAGACTGTGCCTGGTAAATAAGTTGGAAAATGCACACAATTTAGCGCGTTTGCTCTTTGAATATACAATGTGGGCATTTCTGCCGGAAGATGGAAAATATTGAGAGAAGATCAAAATAAGTAGGGGTTCCAGGCACAGTGTGATTTACTAAACATAAAACTTTTGCGCCGACTATTTTAGCACCTATTTTTACCGCCTCTGAAAGGAATCTCTTATTATTATTATTATTATTATTATTATTATTATTATTATTATTATTATTACTGACAAACAACAAATAGAATTCACGCACTTCTTTTAACCAAATAGTAATTAACACTGTAATGGCTATAAACCTTAAAATTATGTCAATATTTCCCCTTTTTTCCCCAAAGCTGCATCAGAACTCCTTGTGAGCTCATACGTCTGCACCTGCTGAAGACGTGCTGAGCACAAAGTGAGTTCTGATGCTCACTGATCCTCATTAGTTTCCACCAGAGTGGTTACTAATATTCCTGGGGTCCAGTGAATAAAGGGTAATAATCATTTACAATACCACAATGACAATTAGGCTACATATATGATTTTTTTCAAACACAATGAATCAATTTCAGATGACATATTTTCAAGATAATTTTTTCTACTGCAACTTTACATTTGATAGAGGCCATAGTAAAGGGTGGTTAATTTCAATACCATTAGTAGAATATGGACACCTTAGGGCTAAGCAAGCAGCCTTGTTCTGGAGAAACCAAACTGCAGCTGTAATAAGTGTGACTCTGGAATACTGCACCTGCATGGAGCAGAGACCGGCACGTGTACATCAAGTTTATTACTGACAAACAACAAATATTATTCACAGAAACCCTAACCTAATAGTAATTAACTCCGTAACTTGATATGTCTTTGTTATTTTCCCCTTTATTTTGCCAAAGACGCATCATGAATCAATTGCACGTACTGCCTCTCTCTGTGGCTGTGGCACAGCTAACATAGCAGCGGACCCAAAGTCCTCATTTTAATGCTGTTCTTGTGACTATTATGAATTACATACACAACCTTAGTAGATAACCCACAAATGTAGGACAACCCACGGTCATAATTTATTTGCACCGCACGCAATATTGCACTCTTTATTTGGAATTTTAATCAGGCCCTTAAGGTTGTATAAATTAATTTGAGTTAGTTATTGGACTACCTTATTTAGGCTCGATATATCAGCTCCATATAGACCGCTATATTTTACTGATAAATTAGCCTTAAAAAGGGTATTAGGTGGTGAGCCCAGAGATGCAACATTTTATAAGATGCATCCATACTATTTCCAATCTTATCTCATCAGTTGGCCTAATTGCAAAATAATAGTAAGTGTGTGTCTAAACATGAAAATGAGGCATGAAAACTATTTTTTGGAACATCGAGTTCTATCACATTCTTAAAGTATGCGTGTCTCTTGATTGTTTTCCAATGCCATTAATGCATTTGAATTTAGAGCAGTGGTTTGGAAGTCATGTTGTTCATCTGCTTCAGGACTGGATGTTATTTTTGCCTTGAACATAAAGCTGAAGTTGAAACTGTTAAAAATTGTTACAGCCCAGCTGGCTAGGGGTCAGGGGATGTAACAAATAACCCCCTTAGAGAGGATGTTGAAACAGAGGAACAAAATAGATTTAATCAGCATAAAAGCAAAATAAATATACAGAACCGAAAATAGTCTAAAACTGACAAGGGCTAGGTTACTGCAAAACAAAAAAGTGCCCAAAAGCGCAGACTAAGAGAAGCTTTAAATAAAATGGGACACAAAGTGATGTCTTTTTAACTAAATGGCGAATGTGTTGTCTAAATCAAGCTCAAAGATAACACAAACTAAACTTACAGCACCAAAGCAACGTTCTAGAAAAAAAAATCTTAAACACAACGCATAACAACGCATTGACACAGTAGCAGGCTCTACAGGAAACCAGCACTGTATCAACCTGCTCCCCCAACTGTTTTTTAAAGCCATGGGAGCCAATCAGCAGCTCATTGCCTGATGGAATTGCAGAATTGCCTGAAATGAGGAGGGAGGAACCAGGAACACAGTCTGTAGGGGAAGAAGGCGAGGCTTAACATACAGACTAGGAAGTATACAAACACAAAAAAGGTTAATGAAAAACAACAAGGCCCCTGTGAAAACAGGTGGCCGTAACAAAAAGCTATGAAATGCTTTTCATGACCAAGCCATTGCAAATAATTAAATACATGTGAAAGGTTTTTGAAATCAGTCTTTGTGGGAAATTACTTTTCATTGTCAATACATTTACCTACTGCTGTATTTTGAATGAGTAGGTCAGTTCAAATTGTTCACCTATTGAGTATACGTAGCATTCTGATGTATTATTTTCTGCTAATACCCGTGTGAATAGAGGTTTGAATATAGCTTAAACAGATCCTCCAGCCAAGTTATTTGCAGGAAAGTCGTTCTAGCATGGCTGCACCAAAATAAATACATCGCAAAATTAAGCTCTGAAATGGTGTCTTCTTTAAAAAAAAGTCACATGTGCTAATAAGTTATAAAAAAAGAAATAAAAAAAACATTATTTGATCAGAGTGCCTCTTGTTTCTTCTAGACTAATAACTACTTCAGATACATTTCGGGCTGGCCAATGACATTTACACACTGGGGCGATAATGAACCACGTAGAGATGGAATTTGTGTGTATATGGATGTTGATGGAAAATGGAAATCCAATGACTGCAAACAGAACATCAGCAGTGTTTGCATGAAGTCAACAGGTAAAGGCAAACTAAGTTTATTTAAAAAAATATGTAGTCCATTACTTTGCTCAAATACAGACTTTCCCAATTAAAATCACCTTCATTTTGATATATAATGTGAAATATTTTCATAAATGTAATTTTTAAAATAAGCCATTTGAACCAATGTTCATATTAATACACAGACACACCACCAAAAGATGAGTCAAAAGATTATCCTGGAGTTTGTCCAGAAGATCCAGATCCTATCAACCCATGGCAGCGCTACATCTGGAAACCATTCAGAGATTTTTGTTACATATTTTTCACTGAGCAGAAAGAGTGGCAGGATGCAGCTACCAGCTGTGTGGCACATGGTAGGTGTTTTAGGTGAAAAACTTGATTTTGCAGTAGCTGAAATTTATATTGCATTCACAAAAAGAACTACTGTTTTATTTGGTGAAGGAGGAACCCTTGTCAGCATTGCAGATCCCTTTGAACAGGAATTCATAAAAAGTAACATTGAAACATATAAAGACAGAGAAACGTCTTACTGGATGGGCCTGTTCAAAACTCATAAAGGTACATTACAAAAAAGACAATCTTAAATGAATAACTGACTAATAACCAATAATGTGGTTTCAAGGTTGTTGTTTTTTTTATAAAAGGAATCAGATTTTTTATATATATGTTGGTTTACTTTCTCTTTTAAAAAGCAACAGATGCTTCAGAAAAAAAAATTCTAAAAATAAATATCTAACTATTTCTAGGAGAATGGATGTGGTTAGACAAAACGGTCATGGATTACTCTAACTGGCAAAGAGGTCGTCCTAATTATCGCTCCTATGGTTTAATCAAAGTATCAGATGGGACATGGAGTACGGGGAATCGATGGAATGATAAGCCATACATCTGCAAAACAGCCAAGGGTAAAACTTCTACCATGAATTTAATCTTAAACCCTTATACTGCTCAGATAACATTATTTAAAAGTTGTTTTTTTTTTACTGTGTAAATTCAAATTTGAATAAGATGTTGCCTTTTGATAGACAAGATAGTTTTTTTCTAAAAGTTTAATATATTTGTTTGATTTTCTTAAAGCGCACATAGATAAATTTGTTCATTCTTTTAAGTAAATTAACTATCTAAAAGTTTTAAATTTACGTTAAAATATTGAGACAAGCAGACATGGGCATCTTAATAATAGCAAGTCCAAGTATTTTACAGTTTTAAGCAGAATGTAAATCATTTTTTATATAAATCTAACTTTTAAAATTGTTTAATCATGTTATCTTTTTTCCCAGTGTTACAAGCAACAACATCACCAACACCAAGTAAGTAATTATTTCTTCTATTCTTCTTCTATTTGGGCAAAATATTTGTGTTCCTCTTCATGTATTTTTTCATCTCTGCAGATGTTGGCAAAATTGATCAAATACGGGGCCACACAGCTTTAACTGCTGTGCTAATCATTGCTGGGATTGCAGCAGGATTAGGCATAGCCTTTTTCCTGTTCAAAAAGTCTAGTCACCACATGCCAACCATGCCAGTTTTTGCCTTTGACAACCCACATTTTTACAACAATCAGTCAACTTTAGTTGACTCTAAAAAACTGGTGGGGAATGCAGATGATGATGACACTCAACCTGTGATAACTATATAGCTATAAAAGACAGCAAGAAGGAAGGATTCTGTATTGGGGGATTCTGGTGAATTTGTACAATCATAGAATCAAATGTCAATGCAAAAAATGATCTGTAAAAGAAATTTGTGTCGCAACTGTTTAACTGTATTATGAGCTTGGATACTGTATATTAACTGTTGTAAAGCCTTATCTACAAAATGACCCCAAGTAAAGGAAGACTAGAACATTCCCACTAACTCAAAACAGTTATACACATTAGGTACATATTAGCCCAAAATTATTCATACCCCTGGTAGATTGAGATTAAAATTACTTGCATTCAACCTTGAATCTTGTTTTTAATTAGAAATTAAAAAAGTGCCATCTCTGAAGAATAAAAAAGTATGTAAAATATGTTTTTTTTAAATCTGTATTTATTTAAATTCTATTAAAACTGGTTTGTCAGAAATTATTCATACTGTACACTTTCAATAATGAATGGAAAAGCCTTGTCCTAGCATTACCGCAATCGGTGCATGTTTCCACCCCTAATTTTAAAATTCATCCTCTTAAATGAGCTCCAATTTTTTTATGCTCGAGGGCCTCCTTGCCACCCTAGACTTCATCCACAAATCCTGTTTGATTTAAGTCAAGAGTGTGTCTGTTTCAGGTAAAGTTTAATATATTACTTTTAATCTATGTCTTACATGATACATAATTTTACGCCTAACAATAGAAGTCCTTTAATATAATTTAAAAAAAGTAAAATGAATTAAATGCTGTTGTGTCATTTAATTCTAAAATGCAGACTCTGCTAACAAAAGCTATCAATATTTCTTTGCGATAAACAGTTTTATGTCCATATTAATCCAATTGACTAGGTTTGATGTTGAAATGTAAAATTTATAAGGATGTTTAAATGTAGAATGTTTGTAACATATTTTAAAGCTGTCCAAACGATTACTAGAATTGTTATTGGTTGGACTGTGTAATTTTAGATGTGACTTGTTCTGATTTATTTCGTAAAGTGCCTTACAATGACATTGTTTGAAAATTACATTATATGCATAATAAAAACCTAATACAATTTTATTAGTTTGTGAATTCAAAAACTAGAGGGTATGTGGGAGCTAATTAGTGCTCTAATATAAAAGAGGAAGTGTAATGTAGTTTGGTGTGTGTTTGGCCAGAAAGGGTATATTGGTTTTGATCACTTTTTGTGGAACACATTGTCAAATGCGATGTATGTCATTTGTTCGACATCTTAGTGGAAAGAAAGCAAATAAATCAGATATACTATTTTAACTGCAATGGATAGCGTCTGGACAGTTTTTTTCGTTTTTGTTTCTGTATCATCCTAACTAAGTTTAAAGCGCACCAGATATTTTTCTGGTCTCAAAAACACTCCAGTGGCTTTAATAATGGACTTAGCCTCTACTGGGTAAGAAAGCTAAATTTTTTATGGTAAATACTATTTACCACTTACATTTACTATTACATATATCAGTATTCATTGTCAGCTATTTGAATGCTTTTGCAATATAAAATATGAACCTACAAAAAATATGTTATTTGCTATATTATGTACTATCATACCTGCTTATTAGTTCATGAGTGTCTTCACGTTTGTAAATGCAAGTGGATGAATATACCCTCTATTGTCAAGCACTTTGAGTGGTCAGTATAAATAATAAAAAGGTTATACATAAATGCAATACCTGGTCTGCTCTCCTTTTGCATCAATAACTACATAAGTGTTGCATGGTGTGGCAGGTTGGTTTAGTAGCTGCTTTCAGTTTGTCCGCCTTTTAGCTTCTTGTAGTTTTTTTTTTTTTTTTTTTTTTTTCTTGATGTTCCAGACTGTGTGGGGTTCAGGTTGAGGCACACTAAATCAAATCATATCAAATCAAACTTTATTTATAAAGTGCTTTTCAAACTACAAAGCTTGTCAAAGTGCTTTACAGACCAGCCGGCTTCCGCTTCTCTTCACCTGGCTCCATCATGGAGTTTACAAGGTTGAGCTTCACCGACTTCGAAGCCACAAGGTCCATCTGGCTCCGGTCCACAAGGTTCAGCTCGTTCCGCCCTTGCTCCAGCACTGGTTTCAACCTTGTTGGGTATGTACCACGAATATTGAAATTAAGAGGGTCCTATTTATAAATGGCGCCAGCATTCCATTGATGCGGGATCCCTGCTGTCCAGAACGTAACTTAAATTCCCCCCACAGCCATTTCTCCCGGCCGAATAATGCTGGTGCACCGTCTCTCTCTCTCTCTCTCTCTCTCTCTCTCTCGTTCTCTCTCCATACACACGGATGCCGGCATCAGAACTCACCACCCTTTCCAAACTGGCGGAGCTCTGAAAGACCTGTCATGCTGATTGGCAGGAGCACCAATACATCAAACCTGCTGCAGCTCTCTGGCAGTGTGAGTGGACCTTTGCACAAAATAGGAGGGACCAAAGCACCAGTGGGGTGCTTAAATATCCAAAACAGCTGAGCTTCTTCCTCTTTCAGTTTGCTTCAACAAGGGGGCAGGTTCTTCCAGAACTTCAAGACTCTTTTCATCCTAATGTGTTTGAATTTCAAATTTTTCTTTATCTTTTTTTGACCGGCCATCGTAGCTGTTATGCCTTTATTTTTGTGTATTTTTCTATTCTTCCCCTCCTCCACTTTTGCTCGTCTAAGGAGCAAAGGCCTTTCTCCCGTCTTGTTTTTCCGCCGCAATCAAAAGGACTTTTTCTTCTGCACCTGCATTTCGACCATCCACATCGCAAAATACGAATTTTGGGTGTGTAGCGTTGGGCTGCATGGAGCGCTTCTCAGAGACGCGCAGCGCCGAATGTAGTCATTAATTCTCTTTCTGCCTGTGATCTCAAACCAGAGCCTTTGCTAGCAGAAAGCTAGATCATTGATACAATCCAGGACGTCTCTTTGTTAAACAAAAAACCACGCGGTACCTCACCCTAGTAATAAAGTCATAAAACCCCCGATTCGGCAAGCTGCGTGAGAGAAGAATATAGCCCCATATTGTGTCACTCAGGAATGTGAGATTTGATGGATGGGGTCAAAGTCAGTGCGGGGGGGTCAGTGGGGGAGGGGGGACTTCTGGAGGAGGAAGGGGGGTCAAAGTGGGGGAGGGGGAGGGGGTCAAAGGTCAGCACGAGGGGGGGTCAGTGGGGGAGGGGGGACTTCCGGAGGAGGAAGGGGGGTCAAAGAGGGGGAGGGGTGGGGGTTAAAAGGTCAGCACGAGGGGGGGTTAACGTGGGGGAGAGGGAGGGGGACTTCCTGAGGAGGAAGGGGGGTTAGGGTTCACCCACAGGGCAAAAACTTTATGTCAAACGCTCGTCAAACTGGTATTGAGGCGTGTTTTTGCTAGGAAAGGAGGAGTCGGGGGGTTTTCTGCTTTTAAATAGAGAAAAAGAACCATCGGGACTCTTTTCTTTAGAAAAGAGACAGAGCCAGTCGGACGGTGTTGTGATTCATCTGTGATCGGCCTAAAAAGGTGACAACCCATCTATCTTTAAAATAAAATTTCTAAACTCTAAGTAACTTTAAACAAATTCCCTACATATAGCATGTTTTATTTTTTAATCTTAACTTTAACAATTGACAATTGTAAACAAATTCCCTCCTCCTCATTGCGCGTCTATTTTATTCTAAACAATAGACTCTTAATACTAAATTTCCCCAATGCATGATAATTAAACTTTGTTTAAACTCTAAAGTTTAAGCAACTTTAAACACATCTCCCAATGCATGATGATTAGACTATTAATACCTTTAAAAATAACTTTGAAAATAACTTTAAACGCATCCCTTTAAGGTTTTAAATACTAAATCAACTACTTTCTGTGTGTTATCTATGGTGAAAAAAACTTTTCTATGTGGTTTATTTTGAAAAGCGCACTTCCTCAGTGTGCGCACGATTCTCTACTTGACACTTAAATTAAAACATAGAATTAGACTTTCTCTAACCTCAAAAAATGATTTGCTACGTACCTCCGCAGAGAAAGTAGAATTATAGAGAGCCTTCTTTACAAAGCATTTATGTTATGTTGTTCTCAAAAAAGAAGGATAAAGAAAGAAAATGGTTAAACAGGGTGAATAATAAGGAGAACAAATCCTACTGTTTTAAAAAAATATGGTTTCAGGAAGGATTTGTGGTTTAGAAAGAAATGGTTAAACATAGTGAGGAGAACAAATCTTACTGTTTTAAAAACATATGGTTTCAGGAAGGATTTGTGGTTTAGAAAGAAATGGTTAAACAGAGTGAGGAGAACAAATCCTACTATTTTCCACCTCATAGAAGAGAGTGATTTTGCTCCAGCAAGAAAGGTTCTGTCTATTTTAGAGGAAGAAGAAAAAAAAAAAACATGGTTAGAGCATGCAAAACTCTGCTTTAAAAATACAAAAAAGAAATCAAGGTCTAGTGGTCGGATTCGTTCAATCTTCTTTACGCACAACAGTGAATAGTTATAAGAGTGCGCCCAAGGCACCACTCCGTTTCTATAAAAACTGGCGTCTCAGTGTTACACCCCCCCCCCTCCTCCTCTATGACTGTTTGTCAGATGGGGTGTTGGGGAGTGTACTCAACATACCAATGCAACCATCTGTCTGATCGACAGCAGCCACTCAAAAAACAAACAAAAAAAGGGTTATGTGAAACTCTATACGGATGTTTGTTGGTTGAGCACAACAGATGGTTATGTGAAATTCTATACGGATGTTTGATGGTTGAGCACAACAGAAGGTTATGTGAAATTCTATACGGATATTCGCCGGATGGGGACAGCAGGGTGTGACCTGTA